>UCOK01018636.1:103515-167265 GCA_900474325.1 Synergus umbraculus | reverse complement strand
AAATAATTAATTAATTAATTACAAATTAATTTATTTAATTATGAACACCTTATTTACCCAAAAGTAATTTTTTTTTCCATTTTATTTATGTTTAATCTCATCAATTTCTATGAATTCGATCAATTCGATATTTAATTTTGTATAATACCCGGGGGGGGGGGGGGGGAAATAGGGACAGAGAATCTTAGTCAAAAACAACTGAAACCCTTCAGTGGAAGATCCAATTAAGAGATAGAGAAGAGATCACCTAGAACTACTAAGTCTAGTTCTCTGTTATTTTTCCAATGTTGACAAAATCTCCTAATAAGGGTCGATTGTCGTTACGACGGAAAACCTTGATGCAGGTTCTAGTCCTCGATTAGGGTTGTTTACACGGAGTATAATCGTCAACAAAAGCGATCCGCTTTTTCCTCTCGTTTCTCCCACTCCTCTCCTCGATCTTCTCTCATGTCTCACGTGACCGGTTCTCTATTGATTCCGCGGGGGTGCATGCGCCCTTGCACAATTTCTGGTGCCAGGGGATGACGTTTCCGCGGTGGCGGTAGGCGGAAGGTTTTCCCTCATTACAAACGTTGACAACAGTCGCTTTCCGTTCAAGCCAAAGTGAGCATTCCCGGCTCGAAAAGTACGCTTTTCAGCCCCATGAGCCAGCAATTTCCATTCAGGTAATTAATTGTCCAAAGGAGAAGACAATAGATCGGTTTTTATATCCGGCTTCCAGTTTTGTGAGTTTGTGACTTTCTAGTGATCCCTGGATTATTTTCCAACGTGCGAACTGGAGAACGTGTGGAGTCTCACCTACTCAGGTTTTTGACACCTGATTTTTCGATTTTGAGTCGACAAATTCGACTTTCGTGGAATATTTATTTTATATTAATTAATATTTATTTTATATATTTTTTATATTAATTAATATTTATTTTGTATTTATTTTATATTAACAGTTTGTGTATAATTGACCCTGGAACTATTTTAAGTCCTCCGGTGCTTCCGGATTAAAAAAAAATTTAGTTCCCTACCGGTTTGAACCTTTCGTCCCCCGAAATGACGTGAAATATTTCGGATTATTCCCGAAGTTACGAAATACGACGCGGCGGGTTTATTCCTTTGTTGTCACTTTAAAGGGATCCCTGGATTAAGTTCCTACGTGCAGATTGGAGGACGTGTAAAATCTCACGTACTCAGGCTTTTGACACCTGATTGATAATTGACCTTGGACCTATTTTAAGTTCTCTGGTGCTTCCGGATTAAAAAAAAAAAATTAGTTCCGTACCGGTTCGAACCCTTTCATCCCCTGGAATGACGGAAAATATTTTGGATTGTTCTCGAACTTCCAAAATACAACTCGGCGAATTTTCTCCTTTTTTGTCACTGGATCTTTGATATCTAATTTTCAATTTATAGTAAAAAAAAACTCAATTTTTATGGAGTATTTTTTTCGAGTTTCAGTTTGCGGACAATAATCCTGAAACTATTTTAAATTGTCAGATGCTTCTGAATTAAATAAAGTTTATTTCCCTATCTGTTCGAACACTTTCATCCCCCGGCATGATGTAAAATATTTCTGATTGTTCCCGAACGAAATACGATTTAGCGAATTTCCTCCTTTGTTGTCACTGTAGAGAGATCCTTGGATTAATTTTCTACGTTTAGACTGGAGGACATCTAAAATCTCACGTACTCAGGTTTTTGTTTGATTTTCGATTTTTAGTCAAAAAAAACTCTACTTTTATGGAATATTTATTTTTTTACATTTAGAGGGCCACAACTTCCGGATAATTGACCCTGGAATTATTTTAAGTTCTCCGACGCTTCCGGATTAAAAAAAGAAATTAGTTCCCTACCGGTCCGAACACTTTCGTCCCCGACATGACACAAAATATTGTGATTTTGTTATCGAACTGTTTCCTAAGTTGCGAAATACATCGCGGTGAATTTCCTCCTTTGTTGTGACTCGCAATTTATGGTAAACAGGATCTGCTTTAGTGCGATGGAAAATCGATCTGGAAATAGCGACTTGGCGTCTTGCGTGGGATGTGAAAGGGGTCAGGCTTTATTCAAGAGTAATTAAAAAGTTGTTCACGGAAAAATAAAAATGTTATTTAGGCTTCTGCTGCTATTTTTAAGACTTTACGATTATTAATATCTGGAGTGTATATTAATACCAGGATTGATTTTTTTCAGGGTCGAGTTTTGAACAAGGGAGAGAAGGCAGATGATGAGAGAGCTAGGAACGGATTGGTGACCTAGCATCTTCACTCTCGGGCGACCCTCGATGCTTAAGCTACGCTTGGTGTCGACTCACTTTTTAAAGCAGCCATAGGCAGTGCCCTGAGCCTGAAAAAGGGCCTATGATGTGCCGCGATCGGGACATGAACCCAACACTTGTCACTCAAATTTTCAACTTGTTGTTCTTGGACTAATCTCGCAAAATTGCGCGGGATTTCGTTCTGCAAGGGAAATAAGCAGAACCACGTCTACAACCGGGCATCTCCTCATCAGACTCTTCTTTCGCTTTCACCTACCCCGAATTAAATAAGATAAATAGAGTGTGAAAGGGGGAGTGAAGAATTTGATATTTTTTTAATTGTAAGATAAGAGAGAAAAGAAGAGGAAAAGTAGAGGAAAGAGCTGTGAAAGATCGAGAGAAGAAACCCGGAAGAAGACTCAGATTATTGTCGATTTCACTTTTTGAGATTAGGGAAAATTTTTTTTGAGAGGCTGTGCAAGCTTCGTTTTTATTTATTTTTTTTTATTTTTTCAAGACTAGACAAACACTAACAGGCGGTTGGTGATTTAATCAGCTTTCAGGCTGAGCGAGTTATACGCCATCCTGTGGAGAGTAGCGAGAGAGTGTATTGTGAGTTGGAAATTTACTTGCTTTTTATTTTGCTGCGAAGGGTCGATCACTTGAATTTCAAGAGATTTTAAGTGATTTCATAGAGTTCTGGGGATTTTACAAGATTTTAAAAGAATTAAACAAATTTAAGAGAATTTAAAAATAATTTTTTAGGGATTTTATAGTTTGGCATAAAATTTGGAATTTTTATAAGGCTTTTTAATCAATTTTAAAGAATTTCGTGTAATTTTTAGGGATTTAAAAAGTTATCTCTTGGAATTTTGAAGCTTTCTCTGGAATTTTTGGGATCTGAATAGATTTTAAAGAATTTATAAGATTTTAAAAGTATTTATGAATTTTAAGGAATTTTAAAAGTTTTTTTTATGGGTTCTAAAGATTTTTGAAGAATTTTTTGGATTTCAATAGATTTTGAAAAATTTTAAAGGATTTTAAAAAATTTCAAAAGATTTCAAAGATATTCCAAGAATATTCGAAAGATTTAAATAGATTTTCACGATTTTTAATGGATATCGTGAAATTTGTAGGGATACCAAAAGGTTTTTAAGTATTTTAAGCGATTTATAAAATTTTGTCTAGAATTTTGGAAGGATATTGTGGAATTTTGGAATTTCAATAGCTTTTTAATAATTTATCCAAAAATATTTCCAAGAATTTTTAAAAATTTTGATTAAGAACTTGAAAGGTAGTTTAAGTAGATTTTACGAGATTTCAAAAGATCCAAAAATATTCCAAAAGTGATCAAGTGATCAACCCCTCGTTGCCCTCTACCAATTTTTTCTAAAAAATTACAAATTCGAATTCTCATCATTGCGAATTAATTTTTTAGAATCTGCAGTAGATTATAAATATTAGATATAGCTCTTGACTCTCGACAGTGCGGCAGTGGGTCGCGGTGCAGAAAAAGTGGGATGAGACGACCTCAGCAAGAACCTCATCATCATCATCATCATCATCACCATCATCAACATGGATCCTCCACAAGTCAAATTTACAAGGTTCGCTACCAATTTTAATTTACATTTTAAATCACTCTTTTATCTTCTGCTTAATAATAATATTATATTTGGATTTCATTTTCCTTCCAGGATGAATCTCGCCTTGCAAAAGTAAAACGCGCTCTTACGGGATCACTTCTGGGTCGTGGATCCGGATTAAGCCGAGTTTTCGGTGTTCCCTTGGAATCTTCCGAGTCTTATTTAGACACCGGAGTCCCTTATGTCATTTATCGTCTC
Organism: Synergus umbraculus; assembly: GCA_900474325.1. Classification (NCBI taxonomy): domain Eukaryota; kingdom Metazoa; phylum Arthropoda; class Insecta; order Hymenoptera; family Cynipidae; genus Synergus; species Synergus umbraculus. The sequence goes on along the minus strand of UCOK01018636.1, from coordinate 163,173 downwards.
TGCTGCTACATCGAGATCCATGGCTTTCACAGTCCGGCGGTCTTCAGACTTTCTGGAGGAAATCCGAGACTTGCAGAGAGACTCAGAACCAGCTTCGAGCGCCGAGGAGATGCGGACCTCGAGGGCGTTGCTTGTCCGTCAACGGCAGCAACAGTCCTCAGACAATATCTCAAGGAACTTCCGCATCCTCTCGTGCCCACTGATCTTGTCTCCAGGCTCTTACAAACTCACAAACGTGAGTTCCAAATTTTCAGGCTTTAATATTTGAGAGGGAATTTTTTTTTATAGGGGTAGCTATCCTGAAATTTTTAAAGATTTCTAGGATTTTATAGAGAGTTTGAGGTATTTTAAGTCATTTAAAGATCTTTTCAATGAATTATTTTATTATATTATATTTGTATAATATATTATAATTGTATTATTCAATGTTAAAGATTTTCAATAATTTGAAGAGATTCCAAACGTTTTTTAAGAATTTCTAAAGGGGTTCGTGGAATTTTTAGGAATACTAGAAGATTTTTAAGAATTTTAAGGAACTTCAAGATATGGCAAAACATTTAAAAAGATTTCTTAAAATTTCAAGTGATTTATAAATATTTTGAAAGACTTTTCTCGATTATTTTTCTAACTACTGAATTTTTTTTAGAGAGTTACTCAGCCGATCGTGAGTCCTGGATCCTGGCCACGAAAGAATTAGTCTCAACGTTGCCATCTGCTCATTACCGATTGTTGGGCTACCTGATAAATTATTTTGATAAATATGAATCACAACACGGACGAAGTGCTGGCGTCTCTTACGTTTTCGCGCCAGTCATCCTTCCTCACGTCCCACCAGCGACGAACCTTCTTCGTGACATTATCCTCGACGCGGAAAATATCTTCCCCGATTGGTGAGTGAAGACCAAAAAATCAATTAATCAGAAATTTAAATTTCGCAGGCGCGTCGTTCTTCCATAATTCATTTTTGCTAATTTTGACCTCTACAGCGAATATTCTTAAATTTAAAGTCCCCCCAAACAGACATTTAAAAAAATTTCCACTCCAATGACAAATAACTTTTTAATGGAAATATTGACCTGGAAACATTTTTTTAATCTATAAATTTATCAATTTTAGGGGGTACCAACAGATTTTTAGGAATTTTAAGAGATTTCAAGAGATTTAAAAAGATTTCTAAGATTTTAAAGAGAATTTGAGGAGTTTTATGATATTGAAAGTTTTTTTAACGACCCAGATTTTATTCATATTCTCTTTAATTCTTAAGTATCTTGAGAATTCTATTTATTTTTTGGCTCCACGCACGAATCTAACCTCGTACAACTTTTTCCCTTTCGATCTAAAACTTACTGGTGCGAATCCGGTCAAATAACTTCCGTGTGCAACGAAGGAGAATTTTTTCCAGATTCTTTTTATATCCTCCTTACGGTCATTCATGAAAATTTATAACTGAGACTCTTTTTCTGATTCTTTTTATCAATATTTACGAGTTTGTGGAAATTTTATTCCGTTTGAAGAAAATAAAGAGGTAGATTTGTGATAAAATGAATAACAGAGATTTTTTTTTCGATTTTTATTCACGATTTATGAAATAGAACTTTCAGATTGACAAGTATTATAATATATTATGATTACATTCTGTTGTCAATATTTTCGTTTAATCGCTTGGCTACTTTCCAATATAAATATTTTCCTAAAGTTTGAAAAACTCAGCTGACAGCTGACTACGAAAATAAACAGGTTTTCTGACATCTAGGCCGGCAAAAAATAAATTCGGCCACTTTTGGGCCTTCTCAAATCTTTCAAAAAAATCCCCTGGTAATAATTTTTTTTGCGTTTCCTATTTTTTTAATTCTTTGTCTAAAGCTATTTTCGCTATTTTTTCACACTAGGGGCTTTTAGTTTTAGGGAACAGACATAGTCCCCTTAAAACTAGTTTTCTAGATCCAAATTCGACAAACTTAAATTGCAAATAAATTAACTCTGCTAACTGAATTCCAATCTAGAATTTTTCCAATTAATTCGAATTTCTTTTTTTTTTCGCAGAACGTTGCGAGTGAAACGTGATGAGTTTTATGCGAAGTGCAAGTATAACATTTCTCGAATGTTATCGGCTTATCATATCAATTATCAACGCTCTGTAATTGAATCGGGATATTGATTTAGAACCTGGACAATTCCGGTGTAGAATTGATTTTACAAAGAAAGACACAACTCTTTAACAATCGCAGAGTCTCCGAAAGTCTTTTAAAAACCTTAGAATCTATAAACTAATTTTAAAACCAATTCTTTCAATAATTCCGTCTATTTATTTTACAGAAATAGACGCGATTGCTGTCAACGCGAGTTTCAAGCGTTAAATCCGGTCAGTTTCGATTCGCCCCCGAGTAGTTACAATTCAGGAAGATTGAGATTGAAAGACACTAAACAGCGGGTATTTTCGTCAAAATTATTTTCACTCTCGTTCGCTGCGCAGTTTCTTGACGAGCAGATTTTACTAGTTTTGGATCCTGGCAGTGGACCAGGATACTTTCGAGTCCCGAGACGATCAGCAGACGTTAACGATCGTGTTCTTAAAGTCAAAACACTTTAGGAAAATTTGGAATTCGAAAATCCATCTAAAAAAAAATGAGAGAAAAGAAAGTGACCAATAGGAGCTGTGTCTCAACTTTCAAAAGTGACATTTCACTTTGTCGCTTGCCAATCTGACCGTCTCGAGAACTTGTGGAATTTTTTCACTGGCAGAGATTCAAAGTTTAATGATTATCTCTATGAGCAATATGAGCGAATAAGCGATTACGCAATTACCGAACACGAGGATCGGTTGAGAATTTCAAAAGGAAAGCACGTGTCGTTTTGAAATTACTAGCTGCGAACCGGTGATAATTAATTAGGGACATCACGAGCTCAATTTCTCTCTTCATTACAAATTTTGAAAACGTCACTTCTTGTGACTCTAATTTTAATTTTTAGTTCCTGTTTCAATTTTTCTTCCTGTATTTAATTATATTCTAGAGTTTTTTGTTTGGACTGTACTAGATATCCAATACTTTTTGCTTTTACTGTAACCTTTAATTAATATTTTTTGCCTGGACTGTACCACACAACCAACAATTTTTGACGTGACTGTACCTGTACAACCAAGAATTTTTTGCGTGACTGTACTATTTCATAGAATATTTTTTTCCTACACTTTTTAATTTATATCAAAATTTTTTCCATGACTGCACTGTTTAACGAAGCATTTTTGCCATGACTGTACCGCTTAACCAAGTATTTTTGCCTTGACAGTACCGCTTAATCAAGTTTTTTTTTGGACTGTACAATACTATCAAAAAAATTTTTCTGGACTGTACAATACTATCAAGAATTTTTATTTTGACTGTACCTCTTAATTATTTTTGCCCTGACTGTACTTTACAAGTCTGTAAAAAATATATAGAGGAACACAATAGAAATCAAATAAGGTGGGCGTGGTAAAGATACATAAAAGTATTGGGCGTGGCAAATGGGCGTGATTAAGGAAATGGGGCGTGACTAAATAAAATGGGCGTTAACAAAGTTAGGCGTGGTTTAAGGCGTGATCAATGGGTGTTATTAAGGAAAAATAACATAGAATGGGGGCGTGTCGGATGAAAGTGGGCTTGCAGTTTAGCAGACGGCGTGGTGTAGAGGCATTATTAACAAAAAGGGGCGTGCCTAAATAAAGTGGGCGTTAACAAAGTTAGGCGTGGTTTAAGGCGTGATCAATGGGTGTTATTAAGGAAAAATAACATAGAATGGGGGCGTGTCGGATGAAAGTGGGCTTACGGTTTAACAGACGGTGTGTTGTAGAGGTATTATTAATAAAAAAGGGGCGTGGCCAAATAAAGTGGGCGTTAACAAAGTTAGGCCTGGTTTAAGGCGTGATCAATGGGTGTTATTAAGGAAAAATAACGTAGAATGGGGGCGTGTCGGATGCAAGTGGGCTTGCGGTTTAGCAAACGGCGTGGTGTAGAGGTATTATTAACAAAAAGGGGCGTGGCTAATTGGCTTGGGATTTAGCGAATGAGAAAAGGGGGCGTGGCTTGGGGTGGGCTTAAATAAAGTGGGCGTGGTCAAGTGTTTAAGGGTAAATGAGAGGATTAGAGAGGATTTAGAGATATTTCTTGTCATATAGAACCGTAGATCTTGACAGTAGAGGTGAAGGATAAAAAACTTAAGGGAGTAAAAGATTAAAGTTTAAAGAATAGCAACAAGCTGATCAGAGGAGTCAAATACATGAAGTGATAACTAATAAATGAATAGAGGTTTTGATTTATTGATGGAGGTCTAGGCATTGACACTAGTTTTACAATCGATTGCACTTTGTTTCCGATAGTTAGTTATCTTGAATCACGTTCCGTCAGTTTACAAAGCGTTTTTTCATCAGCGGAATTGTTGACGAAGAAGAATATAAACAGAGGGAAATTAATAAATTGTAAATGGCAGGCCTGAGACTCAAAACATTGAAGTATTTTTTTTTTATTTTTTTTTTTTCGAATATAAGACAGATGCGATTTCAACTCGGGACTTTTGCATTAAAAATATTTACTTTTGTTGTTACTTTAACATTTGATATCGAAACCTTGTTTTCAATGTTTACGTGCAAAATCTCTTTAGATATTATTCAAAGTCAACGTCCTAAAGGACAGTGAGTCATCGTCTCTGAAAATCACGTATATTACTCCAATGGAATAATTTTATTCGTACCAGTGACCCAGTAAAAACGCTACCTTGAAGAATTACCTGACTCTTTAATTTTCCAAGCAGCGTGTTTGTCAAGAGTCAGCAGGAAATGGACTCTTGCAAATAAAGTATTCAAATCAGGGGTGGATCCAGACAAGGGCTTTGGGGGGCAGGAAATAATTACTCTTCCCCCTCCATTTTAAAGGGAGGAGGTTGATAATAATTAAACAATTATTTTATTTTATTATGAATTATTTAAACACTTTATTTATTAATTATAGAAACATTATTAACAGATGTTTAAATAGGGGCCAAATTTGTTTATTTTAAAATCTGGGCTTTTAGGTGGGCGTGGCAAGAAGCCACGCCTCCTTCTTTGGATCCGCCCATGATTCAAATAGTCCTCAATATAAAAAATTATCGCCAGGATTAATGAAGATATAAATTCGACCTTTATTTACATTTTTATATCAAACAAATTTTTACGGATTTCAATTAATTAAATTAAATTAAATAAGTAAAATAATTTATTTTTTATTAATTTTTTTTAATTTAACTAATCCTAAAAGTTGTTGGATTTTCATAAAACTTGTTACTAGGGGGTTTTTGGGATTGTTGATTACGAATCCGCAGACAGATTTATCAAATTCAAAATGGCGAATCCAATATGACGGACGAGTTTTCAAAAAATTAATGGATTTTCATGAAACTTGAGATCTGAGGGTTTTTGAGGTCTCTGATAACGAATCGGAATTCAGATTTCAAAAATTCAATTTAAAATAAAAAAAGATACAAAAATAAAAATAAAATTAAATTAAAATAAAATAGAAATAAAATTTTTAAAAAATTTATAAAAAATAAAAATAAAATAAAAAAAAATTTTTATGATCTGCAAGTACATTCCGCGGCAAGGTAAAAGGACATTGCTCTAGTGGCCGTAGACGTTCTCCATAAATCTGACTAAACTTAGAAACTTGCATGCGGAGTAGTTTTGACCCTCCACAGTCTCTATATTTTCATGATTTTTCTCCACTACACATGTAGTTATAATGTGTAAGTAACTATCGATCTTGAACACGTGCGTGATTCGCGGTAAAATAACCTCGCGAACGATAATATCGCAATTTTTTTTTAATTTTTTTTATTTTATTTTTTTTAATGTTTCTCCTCGAGAAGAAAAAGCAATGAAAAAAAACTTGAGTAGCAGGAATTGAACTGAAGTCTAAAGGTAAAAAAAAGATATTAACATATAAAAAATAAAAAATGTATAATAAAATAAAAAGAAATTATTTTTGCATAAAGTAATACAATATCGCTATTTCTTATGTAATACAGTACCGGAAATTCGAGAAGATAATTGTAATTCGATTAAAACGATGCGGATCCCGTTTAATATTTGAATGACGAAATGGAGTGGAATAATAATTATATAAAGTCGTATTTGATGCCAGAATGTGAGAGAGGTAGACGGGAATGATTAATGCAAAACATTGTGAAAGATTTTCCGTGCAATTAGCTCAGAGTAATTTCAGGTCGATACTCGATTTGGCTAAATGGACGTAAATTGTCTGCTGTTTTGCCGAAAATAGTGCATCTGAATCATTCAATATTTGCTATATTTACAGAATTTCCGTTATACTAATATGTGGAGAGTCACTCTAAAACCAAATCGCGGTCTTGACATTGATCTTCTTTCTTCAAGTTCGTGTAATGAACTCAGAGAAGAGAGGTAACTATTTTTTTTTTTTTTTTTTTTTTTTTTTTTCATTGAATTGTTATGAATGTAAATTCGTCAATTTTTCGGTCAATGGCTCTTTCTTTTTCAGAGGATTTTATACAAGGTCCAATTTATTTACAAAAAAGAAAACATTTTAAAAGTTTAATTTTGGCCTGAACAAATATTGAGTTGACTTTCAATTTTTTTGAATTTTTTTTTTCATTCCACTTAATTCTTTTCAATTCTTTAGAAGTGAAACTTGAATTTTATTAAATAATTTTGAAAACGGCGTCGGTTATTGCATTTTCTTTTCGAATTAATTTTTTGCATTTCCTACAATTTTTTATTTCCTTATTTTGAATTCTTTTGAATTCCAGTCAATTTTTTAAATCCAAGGTGAATTCTATTGAATTATTTGAAGAATTTGAAGATCTTTTAATGAGTTCCCTTGAATTTTTTTGAATTTCTGTTAATTATTTTGAATACAATTTTATTCTTAGGAATTCCTGTGAATTCTTTTCAATTCTAGTGAATTTTTTTACAATTGATTTTAAATCCTGTGAATTATTTTGAAATCCTTCGAGTTCATTTGAATTTCTGTGAATTCTTTTGTATTTCTTCGAATTCAGAACAAATTGATTGAATTTGATTTGAATTTTTGTGAATTTGTTGAACTATTTTGAATTCTACTGAATTTTTTTGGTATTCTTTGAATTCGTTTTGAAATTTTGTCAATTACTTGTAATTTTAGTGAATTCTTTTCAATTCCTGTAGATTATTTCCAATTCTTATGAATTCCTTTGAATTTTTGTGAATTGTTTTTTATTCGCTTTAAAGTGTCATTTATTAGCAATTCTCCTGTAAATTCTTTTCAATTCTTCTGAAATTTAGTGGATTTATTTAAATTCTTTCGAATTCTATTGAATTATTTTGAATTCTAGTGAATTTCTAGTTTATTTTTAATTCTTCTGAATTCTTTGATTTTTTAAAATTTATATTATAAATTATTTTTATTATATAAACTAAATTATCAAGTATGAATTTAAAAAAATCACCTATTAAGATAGAAAAAGAAATAATATCTCCTTTCCTTCATTTTAAATTATGTAAACAATACATTAAATTTGTTTACCATTTTTTTTCGAAAATAGGAGTTTCATAATAATTTACCGTTGCGCTTACTGCAAATTGTAAAAATCTTTATGATTTTGTTTTCTTACAATTAGCATTAAAAGCTATTTACGGAATTACGACTCCTTATTATCTTACCAGAATTATTTTCTTAATTACCATTTGGAGGTCAATTTCTGTTTCAAGTTTTAATTAAAAAAGTAAATAAGTACAAAAAAATAAAAAATAAAAAATTTATAAGGTTTCAAGTATTTGAAATTAAGCTGCATTTTTTCTGTTATAAAATTAAACTAGTCTGAAAGTCAATGTCTAAATTTACTTCGAGCACTTTGAACGACTTCAGATGCTTCAGATTACGTATTACGTATTATGAATTACGAATTAACAGCTCCACTTTGGAAGTTTGAACAAGTTTAGTTGTAAAGCGTTATGTGCAGACAAGTTGGTTCCTTTGACGTCAATAGCTGACTATTTTTGGATATGTTTTCTTCCTCAACCAACGCACCAATTTCAACACCCATCCAACTATTTTGAAGTTCATGTTATTGCCAATTTAATGCCAGAAAGTCTCTTTAAACATTTTTTTAAAACCCATTTTTTCGTATTCAAAAAAATCTTCCTTTTAAATTGAATTTTTTATTTTCTGATATTCAAATTTATGGAATTATATAATTACCGAATTTGATAACTAACGAATTATAAAAATAATTCTTTAGAATTTTAATAAATTCTTTTCAATTCTTTTGAATTCCTTTCAATTCCTGTGAATTCATTTCATCGAGCTTAAATTAAATTGAATTTTTGCGAATTTTTGCGAATTCTTTCGATTTATTGTGAATTAATTTCAATTCTTCTGAATTCTTTTAAATTCTAGTGAATTTTTTTGTATCTTTTGATTTCGCTTTGAATTTTTGTCAATTTTTGTGAATAATTTTCAATTCTTCTGAATTATTTGAAGTTCTAATGGATTCTTTAAATTAATTAAAAATTTTTATTAATTCCTTTGATATTCGGCGACTTCTTTTAATTTCCTGTTAATTCTTTTTTTTCTTATTCAAATAAGTCTCCATTTTAAATTGAATTTTTAAAATTATTAACCATTAAAAATGAAATTATTGAAATTATATCCAAAAATATCGAAAAACGTTAAAAATAAAGTTGTTAAAAGTACACGTCAATAAAGTCATAAACGATTAATTACAAGTAACGCTAATTTTACTGACCGTGTTGCTATTTTCATCTTTTAAAACAAGTCTCGTTTAAACTGGTTTTTTCCAACTAAAATAAAATGTTATTTTATGATCAGAGCCTCTGTGCTAAAGGGTATGCACAACAATAGAGTTTGCTCTAAAATAGGTACTTTAAATATTTTTTTTTATTTGTCAGATTATTAACAAGTTCTATTTAAAATCGTCACTTCGAATTTTTCATTTTATAACCGGGATAAAAAATACATAAAAATTGGTGACACAATTTATGAATGATGAAATTATAAATAAACTTTACGGTTGTTTTTTTAGATCCAGGAATTTTTTAGATCTGGAAAATAGTGAATTTGTTTGAAACTTTAGTATAAAAAATTACCAAACCATAAAAATTGAAAAATAATAATTTAAAAATTCCCGAAACCAGAAAATTCACCAAATTATAGACATTAGGAATTTGTCAATTGTGGAATTTTATTTTTCAAGATTTTTCAATAATTCCAAAACAATCGAAAAGGTCTACCAAATTAAAAAAAAATAATTAATTAAAATTTATATACATAAAAAAGTTGTAAAAAAATAATAATTCAAAATTAGAATTATTTTAAAAATATTTTCAACTACAAATGAGATTTGGGATTGTTAAATTGAATTTTCAAGTATTAACGCCCCCCCAAGAAAATAAAAAAATAATTGATCGTTTGATACGACGTGCGGTGACTGTTTTCAACTCTAGTTAATTCAGCACACTTTACTTGTCACATGCTCGTGACCAGGCGACTACTTTTATTTCATGAGTAATTCTCACATTTATATTTATAAAAAAAAGTACCAAAAAATTGTGAAGAAATAGAAAAAATAATAATAATGATGTAGGAAATGAAAATGATTAATGAAAGAACTCGAGAGAATTAACAATTTATTTTTATTATATTATTATTATTATTATTATTTGTTTATTTCTTTATTTTAAAAAAATGATAATCCAGAGTCTAAAGACCAAAAATATTGCATAAGGAGAAAAGGAGATATTTTTTAGAAACTCTATATGGAAAAAAATACTCGACCGCAAAATCGATATGTTTTCCTCTTGAAGCTTCTGGAAAATGTTAAGCATTTTATTCGCACTAATGATGAAATTAGTAAATGACATGATTTAATTTTGCTGAGTCTTGAATTTTTCGATATGCTATATTTCGATATTTTAAAAAATAATTAATGATTAATTTACCTACTTATTTAATCAATATAATTAATTATTATTTACGTAATTATTTTTTTTTAATTTAATGTAAATAAATTTTTTGCAAATATAAATCTCGAAAATTTTGGAAATGGGGGAATTTAACAATTAATTTTTTTTATAATTCGATAAATTAATTATTACCTAAATATTTTTTTTACTAATTATTTATTATTTTCGATAATTTTAAATTCTTTTTTTTTTTTTTTTTTTAATTGTGGTAAATTTAATAGTTATTTTAATAAATTGTTAATTCTACAACTCGGAAGTTTTAATATCGAGGCATTTTTATTTTTTGTTTACTCCCGAACTTCCAACTAATTTGAATAAGTGATTTATTTTGCTTCTACAATTTTCATTGGAAATCGTTTGGACCCCAAATTCAAGTCAAAGCGAAATTGAGTCAATTATACGAATTATCATTTCATTGACAAACAACCAACCTCTTTAATTAGAATCATACTTCTGGAATTTAGAACTCAATTCGGTGTCATTAATCAATTCTTCTGATAATCATTCAGAGAATTATTTTCTTTTGTGACTTTTAAAATCAAAATCAATTATTCAATTCTTTTTTAAATTAATTCAATTTTTATTTTTCTTTCTACAATGTTTTCAGTATCAATTTTAAAATCAAATTTGACTTAAAATAGAAGGATAAATATATATATGTTTATATGTTTAATGAATAGTTCAGTGATCCTCACAATGACTGGAAGTCTTTTATAATTATGTAGTGATTGCACAACTCAGATTGAGAGGATTTTAAAACATTTTACGATTCTCAGACTCGACGGTTCTTTTTCGAAACAATTTTATATTTTTTATGAATTTTATTAGATTTATATGGTTTATTAAATTTATTAAATTTATAAATTCGTCAATTTTGCTAATAAATGTTTAAATTTATAAAGAAATTATTTAATAAATAAAAAAAGCCCTCTAAGGAACTTTAATGATTAGTAAATTAAAAATCACAAGTTACTTTTTCTCAAAATGGTAAAAAAAATTTTTTTTGTCAAAACGTCGGTTTTTGCAATTTTTTTTTTGTTGCACAATTATCTGACACGTATTGGAAACGTGATAATCGAGTTACTTCTGGTCTACTGAGAGCAAAGTGCTGCCCTTTAGACCTTAAAGTCTACGAAGATCATCCTCTTCAGAATAACAATCTCGAATAAACCGGTTCCAAATCTTCGCAGTTTGTTCCTTCCCAGAATCCTTGTCTATAGTCCAACCATTTTATAATTAATGCAAAAAAAAGGGCCACAAAAAATTTTCCATTTGTTCAATGTTTTTTATTTTGTTTTGATAAAAATTTCCCAAATTAGTCAAAAATTAATTTTTTTAGTGAAATATTAAATTAGGGGAAAAATTCTAGAGGATAAATTAAAATTGAAAAAAAATTGAAATTGTCAAAAATTAAAAAAAATTTTTTTTTATTTTAATACTCGTAAACTCTATATTTGTTTACCTTTACTATCATTGAAGAGAGGGAGCGAGAGAGTAAAAGGAGGGAGTGGATTCGTTAATAAGAAGGAATCTCGCCAAGATTTTCATAATTCGCGAGTCGACTACAAAGTAAACTTTAATTTTAAACTTTTCAGCTGAAAATAGATTTAAAAATTACTCGAAATAGGTAATTCTTCTGTTCCTAAAAATACGTATAAATATATCCCAGTTGAAGAAATGGATGTTCAGAAAAAGATTCTGACTAAATAAATATTTATACAAAATATTCCTCCCACTTTTTTTTCAAAATTGAAAATCTTGGAATATTTTTGAATTGAGATTTTGCCAAATTCAGACATCGACAATGGGTCTATTTCTAACTTAAAATCCCTCGGAAATATTTCACAGGATATTTTTTTCTCCCAATGGAATATTTTTATAATAAATTATAAGCGAATTCTGCAATTTTAATTTCTATTTTCTTTCAATTTTAATTTATTATATTATTCCTTCCATTTATTAAATTTTTAGAACGTGTGAAAAATTTCTAAAAATAAAATTCCTCAATTGGAAAATTAGCGAATATTTTTTGCGAAAAGGTATAAAATTACGATTTCAAAAATTTTCCTTCGGGAAGTTTGTTTTAAAAAGTTTGAAATCCCTTAAAAATCCTACAAATTCTTTAAAATATTCTAAAATTTCAATTATTAATTTAATACCTTTAAATCCCTTAACAAATCTTAAAATTCTAATAATAAATCCCTTAAAAATTTAGTTTTCTTATAATCTCTTGAAATTTTTTTAAATCATCTTGAACCTCTTAAAATGCTCTAATTTTATAAATCCTTTAAAATCTTTTTAAAATCACTTCAAATCTTATGTTAATCTTAAAACTGTTTTGAATTCATTAAAAATCCCTCGAAATTCTTTAAAATCATTTAAAAATGTCTTGAAATCTTACGAAAATTCTGAAAATTTCTTCAAAAACCTATTTCTAAAAAATTTTCCTAAAAAATCACCTTTTCTATCGTAAAAAGGGACTTTATATTTATATAATTGGAAAAAATCCGGAAATTGTCCCGGAATTTTTGGGCAAAATTTATTAAATACCCTATTTTTCTACGTCCCTGTTTTTCAGCCTCCTCACCAATATTCTCATATAATCCGTGATCACATATTCGCCACGATTAAAGTGCCCAGCAACGTACAAAATACGAATATAGTCTCTGGTTGACTCCTTCCAAAGACAGTTTGCTTTCTGCCTTCTCAGAGTTCGAAAGTCTCTCCAAAGACTTTCAACAAAGAGCAATTGAAAGTAAAAGTCAGATTTTCAGTTTTGGATCAAGTGTCTATTTTCATTTTTGATGAAGTCTCGCGAAAAAAATAGTTTTCTTTGAAAAAAGAAAAAAAAAAGAAAAATAAATAAACCATTCTTCACTCTACTAAATTTTAGTCTGACATTTTTAATCATGGAAAAGTTATAGTGAACTCCATAGTGAATCTTAGAGTGTTTTTTGGTTTTTTCGCTGCGCGAAATAAAACTCAGACAAATATAAATGTTTCATCGAATCGTTGAAAGATTCGTCTTCACGCCGGTAGTTCGCTATTGGAAAAGAAAGTTGGTGTTTGTGATTACATGAGTGGCAGGAATTTTTTAAACAGGAAGCAATCCAACGTTTGCAAACGTGAGTAAACGTCCTGCTAGAAAAATCGAATCAAAAACTTAAAAAATGATAATAATGAAAAAATAATAATTTAAAAAATGATAATTGTAATAATAATATTATTGATAATTTAAAAAAAAATTTTTGTGGGGAGGAAAGGCAATTTATTTAGAAATTTATTTTCTTATTTAAAATAGTGAAAAAGTCTTAAATTTTATTGAAGTCGTTATAAATCTCCTAAAAATATCTTAAAATTACTTGAAATTTCTTTAAATCCCTTTAAAAATAAATATTTTAAAAGAATTTAGAATTCATTTGTTTTATTCTCTTTTTAATTTTAATTACTGTTTATATTATTTGATTATTCATTTTTAAAAACTCGAAATATTAAATTAATTTTATTTGAAATTTCTCGAAGCTTGATTTTTATTTTAAATGGAAAATATCCCGAATACAATAATTTACAATTTACAATTTATTTACAAAACTATTTTTTATTTACAACTGTAGTCACTGAAAATGTGAATTTCATAATGAAAATAAATTTAATCTCAAAAACCGAATTATTTAAAATAAATTCTAGAACTTTCTAGAATTTTCTTCAAATTTCTGAGAAAGATAATTTAAATTAAAACGATTGCAACAAATGTAACTGACCCTCTTTTCAATGACTCACAAAACATTCCTTAGTAAGTCGAGCAGAATTTGATCCTTTTTTTTTGCAGAATCAGCTTTCATAACTATTCTATAATTATCTTCCCTAGATTTTTGTTTATTCGAAAGAAATTAAATAATTGATATGAAAATGTGAATCATTTTAGAAGCTATAAAAAAAACTTCTGAATTTTTTATTGAGGTAATAAAATAGCCTCGTTAACTTGGAAACTGATGAAAAAGTAATACAGAAATCTACTTAAAATGTCTAGTTATTTAATAAATTATGTCAGTCATTAATTCCAGCATGTCATGGACATACCTAATAATTTTCTAGTATTAGTCATTCGAAAATCGAATTTAAATTATTTTTATAATTTGCTCCGAACTTACTTTCAATTTCTTATTGAGGAACTTGAAATCCCTTAAGAAATTTTAAATTCTATTAGAATCGTTGGAAATACCTTAAAATCTTATTTTACCTGGAAGTTTGTAAATTTTTATTTTAAACTTTATACTAGAATATTTTTAAATGGAAAAGATCCCAAATAAAATAATTTCCAATCCTAATAGATTAAAAATTGAACGCTTTCTAATTTAAATCCTAATCTCAATTTGGAATCCAATTTTTAATTTGAAGTTTCAAAAATAAATAAGTTTAAATTTGAAGAATTATTTAAATCGTTTCCAAATTCAAAAAAAAAATTAAATCTGTCTTAAAATTAAAATTATTTAATAATTAGTTGCTAATTAAACATTGGGTCTTTGCCTTCATTGTGTGGTCAGAAGTCGAGACCTTGATCATGAAATATTATCGAGTCAGTCTATAATTTTTTCTCTCGCTTATGCAAGAGAGGAAATTGTCTCCTGGAAAATTTTTAATTACACATTTTGGTCTCTAGCTCAATTTTATTGTTTGTATTTTTAATTTCCTGCAATGGAAAATTTTCAGTATACTTTTGTAATTTTAGATTTTCTTTTTATTTGAGATGAAATTTATATATGCAAATAACGATGAATAAATCTGCTGTTAATTTAAGGAATAATTTATATTTAACTACCTGAAAAGCATTCAAGTATGAAAATCAGATAAAAGTAGCATTTTGCAAAAAAATCTTGACGAGGCCTTGACAGAATTTTCTTTTTGTTTCAGCGTAAGAGTGAACGGTGTTTTCGATTGCAAGGTCTGCAAGGATTTGAAGGGCGAACAGGAAGAGTCCTTTGAGGACTCTTCTCCAGATTGTGCCCCAAAACCACCAAAAAGGAAGGATCGTCGCGAATCCTGCTGTCTGGAAAGAAAACTCATACGGTATGAAATAATTAAAAAATCAATTAATATCAATTTAATTAATTGATTTAATTACGAGTAATTTCAAAAAATGACTTATCTACATAAGCAAGAGAAATAGAAAAAAAAAGCCGGAGGAAATCGTCTCTGGAAATTTTTGCACTCGTTATTTAATTGGATTTCCTTGAGAATTTTTTACAGCAAAGGAGATTAGGAAATTAAATTAGATTAAAATTTAGTAGTCTGGGTTCTTTGGTACGAATTGCCAGGAAGTTTTCTAGGGTTTCTTGAAAGTGTTAGGCAATAACTCCATTGATTAGAAATTTGTTTTTTTATGTAACTTCTATTATTTTCATTATTTTTTTCAGGAGTAACAGCGAGGAGAGAATTTTGGAAAATACAAGAAACGAGGCTGATAGTATTCGAAGAGTGAGCAGTCACGAAGATTTTAATAGTGAAAAACATCTCCATATTTTGTCGCAAGTTCAACCGGAAATGGGGCACGGAGTCGTGAGTATTTCAAATCTAGATTTAGTCAAATCTCTAAATTCAAAAATTGCCTTTTGCTCTGTTATTATTTTTTTTTTCAGTAGGTTTTTGTAAACTAAATTTAAACTTTATATAATAAATTATTCTATTTTGTAGATCTGGGAATTTATTTCAAATATCTTTCCGGATTATTTTAATCTCTAAATATATTAATTTGAATTTTTTACAGAGATGTGGAGGTTTGCCTCTTCATGAGAGGACGAACGTCTCTCCAGTTTCAACAAAACCGTCTCCAGTGCCCTCTCCTTGTGATGTGGTCCTGGCATCTGAAAGATTTGAATGTGACGCGGAAAGATTAAGAAATAGTGAAAGATTCAGCAGGAGTGTCACTCCAAGAGGAAGGAGACAAATTAGACGCAGGAGGATTCACAAGTCCGCTAATTCTGACCTGAGTGCGAGTAAAGTGCGTGAAATATATTAAAATTTGTATTAAAAAATGTAAATTTCTCTACCTGTACTCAATTTCCTCATTTTATTCGACCAATATTATAATTCGATATTTTTTGCTCTGTACCCATAATTATATTTAAAAAATGAGTATCACTACAGAGTGAAAAAATATCTGACTATAATAATTGTTAAATAAAGTAAGGAAATGGAATTTTGAGATTAGAACTTGGATCTTAATAATATATTTAATTATTTAATTTAATAGTAATTAATAATAAAACGGCAATTAAATATTCGTTCAATTTTTTTAGGAAAACGAAGGGAGTGCAGAAAATGTCTACACGGGTCCTAAGAGTCCCAAGATTATTCAGGAATCAGGTCAGAGCTTTCTGGAGATGCTGAGCAGTGGACCAAGTAGATCTCCATCTCCAGCTCGTCCACCAATTGTCGATCACGAGGATTTGAATAATCCTACCTTGACGAATTGGGGATTCCAACATCGCCAAGGCAATGTACGTTTAAGATTTTTTTTTAAGTCAAACTGAAAACCCTAGAAAAATGTCTCTATCCTGGAAAGATTTCTAATGAAAATTTGTAATTCCAGGACGAGGAAACGAACGCGAGAGTAGAAGCGATGCTTTCCCCCAGGAACTCTCTCCTCGTCCCCAGGAGATTCTACACCGAAGACGAGGATCAACACGACGCCCCAAATGTAAACGACCTCAGTCTGAAGAATCTAGCAAAACATATAAACGGCCTCAAGAAGAAGATTAAGAGATACGAAGAGGAGTTTGAGGAGAACTTTGGTTATCGTCCAAGTCACTCGGACAAGATGAGCAACGGTGATATTAAAAAGATTTGCTCGGAATTAAACAAAGTTCGAAAAGAGCACAAAACATTGAAGGAAGGCCTCATTGGAGTTTTGCTGCGAAGCAACGATAACGGATTTAATGCAAAAAGTCCAACCAATAATAATAACAGTCAGGAGAAGTCAAGGACAACTTCTATGGAGGAGATGGTCAACGATGTTGAGAGAAAACTCGCTGAGAAGAGAATTAAGCATAACAGACCAGAAAATATGGAAGAATTGACTTATGAGCAGCTTATGGATGAAAAAACTGCAGTACAGAAAGCTTTGCTGCATATTGAAAATGTATTTGGGAGGCCGGTTTCTAAAGAAGATAGAGCAGTCGTCAGATCTTTGTATGATAAATACAGAACGCTTAAGAGGCTTTTGATCAGAGCTGGAGCTGTGAGTTTTTTTTATTTATTTAAATCGATTGGAAATTACTTTTGAACTAGGAGTTAAAGGTGTTCCAAGTTCTGACCTCGAAAGTCGATTTCCTCGTTTTACTCAGCAAATATTGTAATTCGATATTTTTTCGCTCTGTAGCGCTTTTCTCTTTTCAACTATAATTATGCGTACAGAGCAAGAAAAAATTTAGCTATAATATTTTTTGAGTGAAACTAGGAACTAAACTTTCATTTAAAACTCTGAAACACCTTAAAATATTTGTAAACTATTTTTAAAATATTTTTATGATTTTTAGAACAAGAATAAGGACAGCATGTCGGAATTGGCGACAATTTTGGAACACGAAGCGATGGATTTCACGTCCTCTTCTTTGCCTGGAAATGCAGGCGATGGAGAAAGGAGAGCCAGTGAACCGGATATGTCTCATCGTGGAATTTTGGATTGCATAGAAACTATGGATCAATTTCCAACTGATAGTGATAGCCAACACAGCAGCAGCGAAGGAAGTCGCGACGTTGTAGAAAGTCTTCACGCTTTGCCACAGTCAGTATTTTATTTAAATTAAAAATTTCAGAATATATATTATATTCTATTAAAGGGCTCTATTAAAATCCTGAATCTATTTTTTCAGACAAGAGCTTCTGGTCCAGCAGCGAGTAACCCGAGAGGAAAAAAAACGTTTTCGTCGAGCTTTGAAAGAACTCGAGGCCCAATTTGAAGCTCGAGTTGGTCGTCGAATGCAGAGGGAAGATCGAGGCCCCCAGGTTGTAATGATTTATGAATCCTATAAAAAAACAAAGGCGAAATTACGATTGATCGACGCCCTAGTGGCGAAGAACGCTTGACGCAGCATCTAAGTCTGGCGAATTTGGATTGAAATTCGTCGGACTTTTTCCAAAGAGGTGACGTCGAACCCCAGAAACTAAGAAGAGAAATTTCGAGTTTTTGTCAAGATTTAAGATTCGCAGAGTATTAAAAGCTAGTTGCCGAAGCTAATCTAAAATTACTTAGTAATTTTAATAAACTCACGTATAGCGACTTGCAAAGTTACTTCGAATTGGGATTTAAACTTTGTTCATCGAGTTAGTATTACTAGCGTAAAAGCAGATTAAGAAAGATAAAACTTTTCGAACCATTTTAATTAAGATGATATATTAATTAGTCTTAATTAAAAGACTTGACGCGTTTTTCCTCGTAAAGTTAAGTTTGGAGAAAGATCTCAAATTGTTACTAACTTTCGTACCATTTTTGACAAATTTCTGTCTATTTTACGTTTGTCTATTTTTCGAAAAAGCGAACTGGTATTGAAATAAGAGAACAAGATCTTAATTAAAAAAAAAAAGAGAGAAGAGGGTTCGTGCAATTTCTCACTCGCAAGTGCTGAAACTTCCCGGTCCCTCCGAATCGGATTTCGAAGGGATTTTTTCACAGACATTATTTGTGCGACAAGTACCTCTTAAGAAATATCACACGTTGTAATATTAATGAGAGTACTATTAAATGTTAGGATCTTGATTATTGTGACATTAAGAGTGTTGGATCCAAGTCCTGACTTCGAAATTCAATTTCCACATTTTACTCAATTAATATTAGAAATAAATATTTTTTTGCTCTGTACGTATACTTCTATTTAAATATTGATTTGCTCTATAGAGAGAAAAAATATTCAATTGTAATATTTATTGAGTAAAATGAGGAAATCGAATTTTCAGAGTCTAGCCTGGATCTAACACTTTTAAATGAATATTAAGGACTCGTTGACTTTTCTGTTATTGTGGAGTCTCTACTCTCGGTTGAAAAATGAATATCTGAATGAACTTTGAATTTCAAGCGCTTCCAATATTTTTTTCATAGTCGAGTAGAGACTCTCATAATTCTACATAATTTGTAAATCGTTTCGCGATTTTTACGGTGCTACCTGAGCTCTTGGGATACAATATTTTTTCTTTAATTTCATTTGAGAAGATGTTCTTTTTTGTTTTAATTCTATTATTGAAACGTTTTCTTCGTTGGAGAAGAAAACTCGGCAATCGCACTGCATTTCGACTACCGAATTTCGCAAAATAACAAGAAGGGACTTTTTTTTTTTATTTTTCGCTGTTACGCGAGGGATAAAGGGAAAAAAATGAAATCAACAATTTTGTAGACCAAAGCATTTTTTAGTCTGTGATATAATGTTGGGGGAGTTGTGAGAAGAGATGTGTGAGAAAGGATTGTTTCTTGAAAATTTGATATCTCACTGTCGAGGCAAAAGCGATCGCAGAGAAGCTAGAGGCGAATTTCCTGACTTGAAAGTTCTTTTTTTTCTCCTTTTGAGAGCAGGAAATTCGACACGAGAAATTATAATTTTTGATATTCGACGAAACAAAATTGTTCTCATTTATCCGCGAGGTGAAAGCGCGATCCTCGTGTAAAATCGAGAGTGCAAGAGTGCGTGCGAGAGAAAAGAAAAATATTATATTGTCCTAGCTCTAAGATATTTTATATTGACGTATTGCTTGAGGTACTTTTTTTAGCACGGTACGAAACAAAGCGACTTACAAAATATTTAAAAAAAAAGATACTACAAAGTTCACGCTGTCAGATCAATAACTACTTTTGTGTATAATAACAAAAACTAATAATTATATTAAAACGACCGTCAGTGTTCGAGGAACGGAAATTTGTAAAGAGGTCGAGTTCCTTGTCCGCGTAATCGAAATAAAAAGTATTTTTAATACAAAAAAGCGAGAAAAAAAGAATTGGCTCTGAATTGGAGAAAAAAAATTTGTTGACTCCTGATAAAAAGAGGATGATTTTTTAACCAAGGAAATAATTGGCTAAGATTGTCGAGAAGACTGAAAAGTACCTTTTATCTAGATGTGTAGCTACTAAAGCCCAGAAATTTATTTATTCTCATCGATTTATTTATTTCTCATCTTCACGTCTTCATTTTCATATTGATGTTTTTTTTTCTTATCACGGGCTTTGAATAAAAAAAAAAAGTAAAATAAAAAAAAACTGGACAATCGTGGACGAGGAGCTTGATTGAAAAAACGAAATATTACGGAAACAAATATTGTAAATCTGCTAAAATTCGTATAATTACATATCTAGCGATAGACTCTGAGAGATTAGCGATCACGTCGATTGAGAATAAATGACGACACTTTGATAATTGATAGAAATACAATAAGAAATAGTATTAAAGGATAAATTATCAAATAGATTACAATAGCGCTCCTGTCCATTATTGAGTGTTAACGTGCAGATATATTATATAAAAAATATATAAATATATATTATATATATGTATATTCAAGCAAAGGCGACCTACGCATCAAATGAAGAGAAATAAGAATAATCTTATAAAAGAGAATCTCTAATTCTTCGACGTTTATACGGATGTTGAATATGTATGATAAAATGCATATTATTAAGTCATGTCGACATTAAAATACATGTACACATTTATGAGGTAGCCAGTCGGATTAATAAAAATCGAGTCTATCAAACTCTGTCTTTATATATTCGATCAATTTATAAAGTACAATTAATCTGCTAAATATATTATGTACCCTAATTTTAAAAAATAGGCGTATTCGATCCAAGTTGCAATTTCCAAATTCGATCTCTTCGTTTTACTTAACAAATATTGTAATTAGACAGTTTTTCGCTCTGTAAAAATATTAACTTTTTTAATAGAATTATGCGTACAAAGCGAAAAACTGTATAACTTTCATATTTTTTTCTGTAAAATGAAACAAATTTATTTTGTCGTTAGATCTCGAATTCTATGTTTCTGGAAAAAAGATTCGAACTTTTATTTTGTTCACAGATTTTATTCTAGAGATTTAGACAATTTTTTAATATTTTTTTTCTTTTTGTATTATAGTTTGATCTCAACATTTTGCTGTTTTACGAAGACTGACTGAGCTGCCTTTGGAACATTTGAATTTGCCGCAGAAGACCTGTTAATCGAGTTCCTGTCGAGGCTTCCCGAATATTTCCAGCGTTGAAGGTTCGAGCTGGAGAATTTTTAAAATGACTAATTATTGGACTGGGTTTCGAAGGTTCTGTTGTTACGCAAACATAACTATTTCTCTCCGCCATCATCTTCATCTGTTTCTTCAAGGCCATTACCTAAAAACAATTTTAATATAAAAATCTTGGGCTCAGGCTCTAACTTAAAAATTCGATTTCCCCATTTTACTTAACAAATATTAGAAAAAAACATTTTTTCGCTCTGTAGGCGTCTTCTATTTTTGAATATAAGAATGTGTACAGAGCGAAAAAATATTTAATTTTAATACTTTTTGCCTAAAACGAAAAATTCGAAAACCACTTTAAAAATTTTTTTTTTTTAATTTACGCGAAAATTATTAAGATTAATAATTTTTTCGCTCTGTACGCACATTTTTATTTAAAAATTGAAAGCTACTAAAATGCCAGAAAATAATTAATTATAATATTTGTTGAGTAAAATGAAGAAATCGAATTTTTGGGTTTGAACTGGGATCCAACACCCTTAATTAATTGACAAATTTTACTTCTGTGTAGAGACCAATGACAGCATTAATTTCTTCTTCCTTCGCTGTGAGTTCAGCATCCAAGGTCTCTATTTCTTTAATTAGAGATTTATCCTTACATTTCTCCGCCTTTTCTTCTAATTTTTCGTACCTCCTGTTGAGCAATATTTAAATATAAAAAAAGGGAGATAAATTGAAGATAAATATTTAAATTATAAAATTATCAACTTACGTATTCATTTCTTCAAATTGACTGTGAAGTTTAAGTAAAACATCTCGAATCCCTTTCGAATTATTTGATACACTTTGATAACTGAGGTTTTGATCTCCCATATTCAGTCCCAGCTACAATTTTTTTTTAATTAGTACCTTTACTCAAAATTATTAAATTAAACAAGTAAATAATATAAAAACACCTCTTTTTGTTTCAGCAAACTACTTTGGGAAATTTTTCCCGGGCCATTAAACTTCTTTCCATTAATTACTTTATTTTTGAAGCCCTGACTTTCTTTAGTGTTGGAATTTTCTTTTGGCTCAATCCAATCATTTTCCTAGGTATAAAAAATAATTCTATCGATTTTCTCTCAAATGAAATTAAAATTCTAACTTCAAAATTCTATTTCCTCATTTTACTCCTCAGATATTAGAATTAAATATTTTTTCGCTCTGTAAGTCAACTCTATTTCAAAATACAAAGTTGTCTACAGAACGAAAAAGTATTTAATTTTATTATTTATTGAATAAAACGAAGAAATCGAATTCTAAGGCGAGAATTTTTATCCAAGACCCTTAAAGTTAACAAACCTCTTTTTCCTCATAAAGAGTTTCACAAGTGTTTCTATTGCCACAATTTTGCTGCATCGTTAAATAGTTTTGTTGAAAATTGGAAATTCTATTAACCGAAGGAAATTGAGTTTTACTTGGATCTGGAAAATCATTTCGACTGCTTATTTGAGACAAAAGTGACGTCATGGGCCTCATTCCTTGGCTGACTTTTCGAATTAGCATCGGTGTAATTCCATTTGGTCTCGACTGTTTAGCTTTCATAATACTCAAAACCTAATTATTTATCGGGATTGATATTAATTTTAATTAACTATTGTTTCAGAGGGAAAATTGAATAATCTCAAATTTAGGGTAAGTGAAATTGAAGACATTGGAAAACTTTCTCTGGTGAAAGTTTCAGATAGAAAAATTTCTATCCGTATGAATCCGTTTTATATCAAAGTTTGTGTCCGAATTAATTCGAGGTCGGATTCAATCGAATTGAAAAGTTGGTTTCGGATTAACTCAGATTAATTCGGTTGGATTCGGATTAAAATATTGGTTCGAATTAATTCGGATAGAAATTTTGGATAAATACTATAAAATAATAATAATAAATTTTTAAAATTCTTTCAGGTGAGCTCTGCTGATTAATTCGGATTGAAAGTTGACAACTTTTTTGACAATCATTTATCGACGTCATACCGTACTTGTTGAATATTAAGACCTAGATTGTGGCTTGGAGAGATCGAAGTTCCAACAACAAAAGGAATATTTCGAAAGTTGAACCTGTTGAAGTACGACCTTTGAACTCTTTTTAATTTTGAGGAAACAGTCGGCTGTTCGTAATTTCGCACCATCATTGGGTCGTAAAATTTAGATCCTGGATAGAAATTTTCTTTCTCACAATTTTTCTTTTCAGTTCTGAAAATTCAATTTAATTTAATTTTTATTTTTTTCTATTCCTCTAATAATAATCAGTATAATGAAAATATTAAATTAAATAGAAATTGTTACAATATCAAAATTTAAGAATTTATAAATTATACCCGTTAGAAATATTCTCTTCTTCAAACGTATACAAATTTTGTAATTTTTGTTTAGTCTCGGATTGTTTAACATCCTTTGGTCGACTTTCCAATTTTTTGTTATAGTTATTTGTCGATAAAGTTCCATGTAAGGATTCTTGAAAATGAGGGTCCAGACGAGAATGTTTGCTAGAAACTACTGAAAGGCTTCCACTTTTTACTGCCAGGTTGTGATAAAGTTCGACGACTTCGTTTCCGTTTTGCTGACTCTTTCCTGAGGTTTCTTGATTTCGGTGGCGGTGTGAAGTCAAACTTTGACCTAAAATTTAATTTTTTTTTAATTTCAGATTGGAGAATTAATATTTCTTGAGTAAAGTGAAGAAATCGAATTTTTAGATTAGGACTTACCGACTGCAGGTAAGTTACCGATAGTCGGTAACTTACCAACAGTAGATACAGATATTTTATATTAGATATATAAATATATACACATATTTTAGATTAGAATTAGGCTCCAACACCTTTAACTCGCAATATTTCCTTACTCGTTTTTTGTATAAAACTTTTCTGCTTTTTTCTCCTAGGATCTCTTCTGTCAGATAAGCTGGTGTCGTGGGTGGCAATAGTACTTTTGGAATTGATGCTCCTCAATCTCCCCTTCTTCTTCCTCACTTTCGCAATTGTAACAATACTCTCATCCATTTTTCCACTTGATTTCCGTCTACTACTCAAGGATTTATTAAAAATTGCCTTCCTATAATTATTTTTATCAGACTTGTTCACTTTCTTCCTTTTATTTGTTTGCGTGCTTTCCATACTTCTGGAAAGACTCAAAACCAATTCCTTCATACGTTCATTTTGAAATTCTGGAATATCTCTTTGTTCCTCTTGTTCGGGTGTGATGGGTATTTCTGATAGAAATTTAATAATTAAATTAGAACTCGTGTTTCGGTTCAATTTTTTAAGGCCATGTATGACTTACTCGATCCCTACCTTACCGACATTTTTTTGTTTGCAACGCTACGTCTACATTTATTGAGATATCAAATTGAAAATTTCTAAAATTAAAGAAAATATGCTAAGGTAGGTTTATCTGGTCTTAAATATTTGTAAAAATAAAAAAATAATTTTTCAAAAAATTTTTTTTCTACAAATGTCAATATTTAAGACCAGATAAACTTACCTTAGTGCTTTAGCTTCAATTTTAGAAATTTTCAATTTGATATCTCAATAAATGTAGACGTGGCGTTGTAGACAAAAAAATGTCGGTAAGGTAGGGATCGGGTAAGTCTTACATGGCCTTAATTTACTCTAATTACCAATCACGTGTTTTCTAGCACTCTCCCTCAGTTCAGAACAGCTATCATCTGAATTTCGATCGAGATTAATTTGCAAATTTTCGTCGCTAATCATCCGACCTGTACAACTCTAGTAAAATTAAACTTAATTAATTATTTAAAATCACCAAGTAATGAAATGGAGTCGAATTAAAAGTTATTCTGTACCTCATTTTCTTGCTTCTTCGATGAAAAAATTATACGAGGTGATTCCGATATAAGATCCGACATTTTACTTTGGTTCTCTTCTTTACCATTGTTTAAGAAATCTGAGTCTATTATTTGAGAAGAAATACGAGCTGATTTGATACTTTTCTCTCGGTTCGTTCTAGGAGTTTCAGCTTGAAAATAAAATAAAATCGGTTACCGTCTGTCGGTAAGTTACCTACCGTAGATAAGTTACCGACTGCTGGTATGTTACCGACTATCGGTAAGTTATCCGCTGTAGGTAAGTTAGAGCCTGTTAGCTCAAAATTAGGTCATTAAATAGTAACATATTTATTTATTAAAGACTTATAGATATATTTTCGAAGATAATAATAAAATATGGATTTATTTATCTACCAAGTGTTTCTTCTACCATGCATTGCATTTGGTGAATCTCGTTCATATAATTTTTCATTTGAACTTTTTCCTTCTTTAAAAATTCTTTAAATTCACTTGATCCATGCGAAAATTCACTATTCACAATAGACTGAGAATTCCGGGGTGAATAATCTTGTGGTTTTAATTCAGTTGGTTCTTCTGGAAAACCTTGATAAAGATTTTTCATATAACTCAATTGAGATTTTATGGATTCGCATCTTGATTCCGATACTTCGAGCTGCTGCCCAAGTTCTGTTTATAATATAAATAAATAACATCAAAAAAATAATATCTTAAAAATTCGAATTTCCATACTTTTTTTTTTGATCAAATTGGAAATTAATATTATAACATATTTCTTACCAGAAATCCAAGTTTTAGTGTCCACTTTCGCCATAATGACAGTTCACAAATTTTGACTGCAGAGAAGTGCCATAATTATTTTGATTATTTTGAGGATCTTATTATATATAAGAAACTTGCAACCGTCGTAAAAACATTTATAAACTGGAAATTATGAGAGGAAAAGTCGAGCTTAATTGGCTAGAGGGTAAATTTTTTCAGCAAAAATAAATACGTATACAAAACATAGTCTGGAGATAAAAAAAAAGCTAGCAGGTTAAAGTACCCAGATTCACTCACCTGTTTATTCATTTTTTTTTAAATCTCATCTCTCTTCATTTGTTTCGAACTCTAAAATGAAAGAATTTCAAAAATTAGAAAGAACTTTTTGAAGGTCTTGCATTAGTTATAAAATTCCTACCTTACCGACATTTGGCTTCCTCATAGAGGAAACTTCCTTATCGACACATACGTAATTATTGACCTAGTGAAAAATTTTAAGGCCATGTAAGACTTTTCCGATCCCTACCTTACCGACATTTTTTTCTCTGCAACGCTACGTCTACATTTGTTGAGATATCAAATTGAAATTTTCTAAAATTGAAGCTAATGCATTAAGTTACGTTTATCTGGTTCTAAATAGTAACATTTATAAAAAAAATTTTTTTTTAATTTTTTAAAATTTGTTCAAAAATTTAAGATCAGATTTTTCATTAATTTTTCAATAATTTTAATATTTTGAATTCCAAACTTACAATAGAATTTAAATTCTTCGTCTTGCAAAAATTTTATTACTCCTTTTGTTGTTAAAATTTAATGCGTACTTTGCGATAAAAAGATTAAATAATTTTAGAACAATTTAACTGTCGACGAATATATAATTGAGTAATTGTAGGAAAATACGGAATGAAGATTGTGTTTAATTCCGTATATAAAGCGATAAATTTATTACAATCATTTTATCAGTCACTGTAGACAAAACTGTTCAAAAATCAGTATTTTTAAAAATGAAGATCGTTTTTGGCATTTTGCTCTTTACTTTCGTGGTTTTCTTTAATCCCAATGGTCAGTATAATATCATTATTAAAAATAAATATTAACAAAGAGTTTTAATATTTAAAAAAATATTTTTTTTTTTCACCAAATACTAAAATTGGAATTTCAAGTATTTTTTTCACTGCAACCTGTCTTAAATTAAAAAAAAAATTTTTTTTATAAATGTCAATATTTAGGACCAGATAAACACACCTTAATGCTTTATCTTCAATTTTAGAAATTTTCAATTTGATTTCTGAATAAATGTAGACGTAGCGTTGCAGAGAAAAAAATGTCGGTAAGGTAGGGATCGGGTAAGTCTTATATGGCCTTAACTGGGTCCAACGCCCTTAATAAATTTTCTATTTATCATTTTATTTTATCTTCTTTTTACAGAAGTTAGTTCACAGAGTTCTAGTGGTTCTAGTGGTGGAGCAAGTAGTAGTGGAACAAAACCTACATATACTACAATCATAGAATATCTAAGTCCTGTAAATGCTCAGGGCATAGCTGAAGCTGATCTCGCAAATCTATCACCTGGTCATCACATTTTGTTGCCAAATGGCAACATTTATGTGTCAACCGGAACTGGACCGATACATATAACGTATTATACTCATGATGATATCGTTAAGGTAGAGCAGAAAGGTAGTCGAAGTGTAAAATTATATCCATGTGATTTTCTACCAGAATCTTTCACACCTGGTCGGTGAGTAACCATAGTTAAATTGCAAGGTAATAATAGGCCACATGGATTCATTGTGAGACATGTACCGGCTTAATATATTTTAAATAAACTAAAAATTCAAGTTAATACACGTTGTCAATTTATTTTTAAATGAATGAGACCTTATACTCAGGTTTAATTAATAACGAAAATATAGGTATCGACTGTTGGTAAGTTACCGACTGTCGGTAACTTACCTGCAGTCGGTAAGTAGATATTTTGCCTCCTACTAGCTGGACTAGTTATTTAAAATTATAATTACAGGCGAAAAAGAATTATGCTGTATAATTTAAATTCCTATAGGAACTGTCCAAAAAAATTGCAAAAAGTATCGAAACTAAATAATTTTATATGTATATTTTTAACTTGAGTATATAAGTACTTTATAGGTATAATTTTAAACTTTAGTAATTATGGAAAAATACATATATATAAACATGTTCATATAATTAATTAATTAAGTTAATAGACGTTTTCAGTTTATTTACCTCAAGACTTATTCGCAGGTATAATTAATTACAAAAATATATGTATCGACTGTTGGTAAGTTACCGACTGTTGGTAAGTTACCTGCAGTCGGTAATGTACTTTATAGGTATAATTTTAAACTTTAGTAATTATGGAAAAATACATATATATAAACATGTTCATATAATCTGCTTTAAAATTTTTATCGTAATATGTATTAAAATTATTTATCTAAAAGACATAAAGTTTGAAGTTCACAAATATTGTTTAGAAATTGAGCATGAATTTTTTTTAAATGCATGAGAATTGAAATTAAATTGTATGATGTAATTCCAGGATTGAAGTCATAAAAATTAGACCTTTTAATATTAATCTTCTATACGCTATTAAAAAAAATTAAGGCCACATATTTACTTAATAAAAAAATTTAATTTAAATAGAAAATAATTTATTATATTTTAAATTTAAAATAGAATTTAAATTCTTCGTCTTGCATAAACTTTATTACTCATTTTATTGTTAAATTTTAATGGACACTTTGCGATAAAAGGTTTCACTAATTTTTTAACAATTGATAATTATGAAGGTTTCGTGGATGTTAAATCTAATTATAAATATTTATATGTTGTAAAAAATATCTTCGTCATATACCACGTTATTTTATTTTATTTTGAAGGTCAATTAAACCTGAGCAATCCTGGAAAAATACAGATATAAAGATTGTGTTTAGTAACGTATATAAAGCGATGAATTTATTACAAACATTTATCACTCGCTGTTCAAAAATCAGTTTTAAAAAAAATGAAGATCGTTTTTGGCTTTCTGCTGTCTACTTTCGTGGTTTTCCTTAATTCCATTGGTTAGTATAATATAATTATTAAAAATATATTTTAACAATTTTTAATATTTAAACAAATTTCTTTTTTTTTATTTTCAACAAAATATTGAAATTTGAAAAAAAACTCTTAATAATTCATGTCCCACAATTTTGCGACATTCAATTTGAAAAATTTGAAGAAACTATTAAATTATAAATAATTATAATAATATTTTCATTTTAACTAACAAATAATAAAATTGGAATTTTTTCCCTTTGTGAAGTTAGTCTATTTTTAACTGGAAATATGTTCACATAGCGAGAAAATATCTTTTTCAAGTAAATTGAAAATATTTAATTTTAAAATTACATTTTCAATTCCTCGTTTTATGCAAAAAGTATCGAAATTAAATATTTTTTCGCTCTGTACGCAATTTTCAATTTAAAAAAATATTAGCGCTATAGAGCGGAAAAATATTTATCTATAATTTTCGTGGAGTAAAATGGAGAATAGTATTTTAAGTTTAAGGTCATATGTAAGACTTAACCGATCCCTACCTTACCGACATTTTTTTCTGCAACACTACGTCTACATTTATCGTGATATTCAATTGAAAATTTCTAAAATTTAAGCTAAAACATTAAGGAACGTTTATCTGGTCCTAAATATTGAAATTTATAAAAAAAAAATTTATTTTTTACTTTTACATAAATTTAATACCAGATAAACATACCTTAGCTTATTTTCTTTGATTTTAAACATTTTCAATTTGCTTTTCAACAAATGAACAAGTGAGGTTGCAGAAAAAAAAATGTCGGTAAGGTAGGGATCGGCTAAGTGTTACATGGCCTTAATAAATGTTCTACTTATCATTTTTTCTCTTTTTTTTTACAGAAGTTAGTTCACAGAGTTCTAGTGGTGGAGATGGAGCAAGTAGTAGTGAAGCAAGTAGTAGTGGAACAAGACCTGAATATACTGTAATCACACATTATCTAGATCCTATAAATGCTGATGGCATAGCTGAAGCTGAGCTCCCAAATCTATCACCTGGTCATCAAATTGTGATGCCAAATGGCAATATTTACAAATCAACCGGAACTGGAGTGATTCGCATAATGTATAATACTCACCGAAATACTGTAAAGGTAGAGCAGAGAGGTAGTCGAAATGAAACATTAAATCCACGTCATTTTCCACCACCAGCATTCCGACCTGGTCCGTGGGTAACTGTAGTTAAGTTGCAAGGATATAGGCCACACGGTTTCATTGTGAGAGGGAATCGGCGTGATTAATTTTGAATAAACTAAAAATACAAAGTAATACACATTTACAGTTTATTTCCCTCAAAACTTACACTGATATTTAATTAATAACAAAAATATCTGTATCGACTGATGGTAAGTTACCGACTGTTGGTATGTTACCTGCAGTCGGTAACTTACCGACTGTCGGTAACTTATCTGCAGTCGGTAAGTAGATATGTTGCCTCCTATAAGCTATAAGTTAATTTTCTATACGCTATTAATAAAATTAAGACAATATCTTCACTTATAATAAAAAAATTTAATTTTTTTATTTTGAATTTAACTTGTTCCTAATCTACTTTAAAATTTTTATCCTAAAGAATTTTATGACTAAAGTTTGCATATTATTATGAGTTAAAATTATATTTATCTAAAAGACATAAATTCCGAAGTTCAGGATTGCGTGTAAATATATAAATTTATATAAATTGCGTATAAATTTTTTTTGAAGTGCATGAGCATTAATTTTCTATACGCTATTGAAAAAATGAGGGCCACTTCCTTACTTAATATTAAATTTAAATTTAAATTTAAAGTAATTTATTAAATTTTAAATTTTAAATAGAATGGAAATTTTTCGTCTTGCAGAAACTTTATGACTCCTTTTATTGTTAAAATTTAATGCGTAAATCTAATTAAAAATATTTATCTATCGGCAAATATATCTTCGTCATAAACCACGTTTTTTTATTTAATTTTGAGGGTAATTAATTGTTATTTAAACTTGAGTAATCCTGTAAAAATACATAAACTTGTTTCTAATTTACTTTAAAATTTTTATCGTAAAGAATTTTATGACTAAAAGTTGAGTTATGATTATGAGTTAAAATTATTTATCTAAAATACATAAATTCTGAAGTTCACGATTGTGTTTAGAAATTGCGTATTAATTTTTTTATTAATTTTCTATACGCTATTGAACAAATCAGGACCATTTCTTTACTTAATATAAAATTTAAATTTAAATTTAAAATAATTTATTAAATTTTTAATTTAGAATAGATTTGAAATTCTTCGTCTTGCAGAAACTTTATGACTCCTTTTATTGAGAGAAATGATTCACTAATTTTGTAACAATTGATAATTATGAAGGTTTCCTAGATGGTAAATCTAATTACAAATATTTATCTTCCGGGCAAATATATCTTCGTCATAAACCACCTTTTTTTATTTAATTTTGATAGTCAATTAAATTTGCGTAATTCTGGAAAAACACAGATATAAAGATTGTGTTTACCTAATAACGTATATAAAGCGATGGATTTATTACAAAGCAAGTTAAAATATCAGTTAAAAAAAAAAAATGAAGATCTTTGGCATTCTGCTGTTTACTTTCGTGGTTTTCCTCAATTCCATTGGTTAGTATAATATAATTACTAAAAATAAAAATTCACAAAAATGTTTAACATTTAAACAAATATTATTTTTATTTTCAACAAACAACTTATTCTTCAAATTAATTTTTGAACCGTTAAAATGGAAATTGTTTCTATTTAAATTATTGAAATTTGAAAAAAAAAACTTTAAAAAGTAAATTGAAAATATTTATTTTTAAAGTTATATTTCCAATTCTTCGTTTTATGCAAAAAGTATCGAAATTAAATAATTTTCCGCTCTGTACGCAATTTTCAATTTAAAATAATATTAGCGCTACAGAGCGAAAAAATATTTATCTAAAATTTTCGTTGAGTAAAATGAGGAATAGAATTTTAAGTTAAAAAGAAAAATTAAGATAAAAAAAAATAATTAAATAAATTAATAAATTTTCTATTTATGATTTTATTTTCTCTTCTTTTTACAGAAGTTAGTTTACAGGCAGGAGAAAGTAGTGATGAATCAAAACTTCCATATAGGGAAATAAAGACAAAATATCTAAGTCCTCCAAATTCTCGTGGCATGGCTGAACTTGAGATCGCAAATCTATCACGTGGTCATCACATTATGCTGCCAAATGGCAATATTTATGAGTCAACCGGAACTGGAAGGATTCATATAACGTATCATGTTCCTAGTGATAGCGCAAAAATAGAGCAGGAAGGTAGTGGATATCTAACATTACATCCACTTCACTCTCCACCAAGACCTTCCCATCCTGGTCCGTCGGTAACCATTGTGAAATTTCATGGTGATAGACCATGAATTTAATGTGAGACAGAATCGGCGTTAATAATTAATATCGGCAGATATAATTAATTACAAAAATATATGTACCTACTGTTGGTAAGTTACCGACTGTTGGTAAGTTACCTGCAGTCGGTAATGTATAACTTACTATCTTACAATAATAATGCTGTGGAAAAAAAATAAAAATATAAAGTATAAATAAAAACCAGATAAACATACCTTAGTGCGTTAGCTTCAATTTTAGAAATTTTCAATTTGATATCTCAATAAATGTACACGTAGCGTTGCAGAGAAAAAAATGTCGGTAAGGTAGGGATCGGGTAAGTCATGGCATTAAATTTCAGTCATTTTTCTCAGTGTAAGCATCTTTGTGTTTTCAATTAAAAATATTTAAATAAGTCCGGAAAAGATTTATTTTCTGCGTTACCAACTTTAGAAAAACATATTACCGTTGGCTACACTGGTATCGACATTGAAATGATTGAAACTTTGAAAGTTTCAAATAATTCTCAGTGAAAGTTTCAATGTTTCACGAAACTTTGACGGGAAAGAAAGAAACTTCTACAACGCGCATGCGCGAAAATCACATCGTGTTCCACTTTATCACAAGTTTTAACTTGTTTTGAAATATTATTTAGCATTTCTTTAGTAAATCTATGATATTTATATGACGAAGAAAAGTTGTGAATTCTTACTCTAAATACTTAAAAATGCAGTTTTTAAAACACTAAAAGCACAGTGTTTGTATTTTCCCGCCGCCATCTTTGAAAGTTTCGCGAAACTTTTCATTGGACCAAAGTTTCTTGAAATTTTCAGTCTTACAGGTGAAATCAGTGAAATTATTAAAAAACCAAGTTTTCTCAATTTGTAAACGTTTTTATCGGTTTTCTCTCGGTTTGAAACAAATTTAGCTCGTTCTTTTCATTTTTAAAAAGTCACCCCAGGAAAAAATTCTACCCAGAAGCTGAGTTAAGCTGCGAATGAAAAATTGGAGTACAATAATTAAATATGAACTTGTCAATTATTTAATAACAAATAACTCATCATAACCTCGTGAAGAATTTATCTTTGAAGCAAAAGTTTTAAAACCAAAAATGAAGTTAAAAGATCAAAGAAATTGAAGAAGGGATATTTAAAAAAATTGGATAACGAGGTAAAAATGACATTAACAGTTGTAAATAACACGTTACCAGGGGAATCCCAGGAATTAATAACAAATCGTTCAGATTTACGATTTCGGGCATCATTTTCATCTCCCCTTTGCCCAGTTATTAAAATGAAACCTTCGTCCTCGGAAAGTGTCGTAATTTCTGCAAATTTTAAAGAGCTACAAGACACAGTTTTACACCATTTATCAAAATCCGAAACCAGAACTGCAGCCTTAATAAAATTAAAAGAAAATTTCCGGGATGTAATTGACTCCAAACGAGTTTTTGATCGGATTCGTGATTTCGAGGGTCTCTTCAATATCCTGAAAAAAAGGGGCGAATTGTCCTACAATAAATTAGAAGCTTTCAAAATTGCTTCGGACATAATCGGTGACAAAATTTTGAGGGAGAAGATCTCTGACTTTGAGGGAAAATTTTCCAAAAACGAGCTCCGAGACCTTTACGAAAATGGTAAGTTTTCCTTTTCGGAAGAAAATAGACTAGAAGGTGAAGGAGAATATTTTCAAAGGGAAAATGATAGATTATTGTCAGAAGATAGAAAAAATAGTTTAATATTGGAAAATGGATTAAATAAGTTAATGGAATCTCCAGAATTAAGTTCGTTTGAAGGAGAAAAAATTGCAAGACGATCGAGGAGGAAAAAATTGGGTTTGATGCCCTTTTTGGAGATGAAAATTTTTATTTTTATTTTGGGGCTTTCGATCTTTTTGGGGATTGGTCTTTATGCTACGATTTTTCTTCGATTCACAGCGACTACTGTAGACTATGAAAATATTTCGCAAGAAGTCCAAACTTCAGAGGTAGTTCCAAGTTCAAGTCGTTCAAATTTATTGGATTTACAATCTTTTAATTCGACGAGAGAAACGGAAATTGGAAAAAGAGGTTTGTATTTATGTTTAATCGCTTTAATCAGTTTTTTCTTTTTCAGATCTTCAGTTTACATTTTTCGGAAATAGTTGACTTTGGATCCTACTTCAAAATTTGATTTCCTCATTATATGCCACAAGATTCAATTTTTTAATTTGCCTGACGTTTTCCTCACAGACAATTATTAGATTCCTCGACAAAAAATCGTAAAAGACTATAAAATTAAGGGCGTTGGATCCAAGTGTTAAACTCAAAATTCCATTCTCCATTTTACTGAACGAAAATTACAGATAAATATTTTTTCGCTCTGTAGCGCTAATCTTTTATTAAATATAAGACTGCGTACAGAGCGAAAAAATATTTAATTTCGATACTTTTTGCATAAAACGAAGAATTCAGAATCTAACTTCAAAATTCAATATTTTCATTTTACTTATAAAATATTTGAATTAGATATTTTCTCCCTCTTTAAATTACTTAAAACTCCATGAAATCATTTTAAATTTCTCAAAATCTTATAAAAATCAAAAATACCTGTAAATTTTGTACAAATTCCATATGAGAAATATGAGAATATCCTAAAATACGTAAAAAAAAAACTGTATTATATTCTATCATTTCTAAGTTTAATACATTAATTTTTTTATAATCTATTATTTTAATTTTAATAATCATATAATTTTTAATAAAAATAATTTGTTTAAAAATTTCTTAATTTCAGTTCTGAATCGAATAAGTGACAGAATAGGAAACAAATGGAGAGACATGGCAAGAAATTTGGATATCAGAGAGTGCGATATCGACGCAATTAATGCAAAATATCACGGAGATCTGAAAGAAAAAGCCTACCAGGTAACAAAAAAAAAAAGAAAAGTCCCAAAACAGTTTTTCATTAATAAATTTTTTCAGGCTCTAAAACTCGCTCAAGCGGCGTCCAATCCCCGAAGATGGAAAAGTAACTTAATACACGCCTTAGTGGAAGCAAGAAGAAAAGATTTGTCTGATTGGGTCGACGAAAACTACCAGGAAGAAGATTAGAAAAAAACCTTCATCTGCAATAAGAATAAGTAATTTTAGGATAGGAGTTTCTTTTGTAAAATCGGAAAAAACCATAAATTCGTTCTCACAAAACTAGATTTACACCACTTTATTCTTATCTCACAAAATGAATTCTAATTGCTCAATTCTTAATTATAACTTGTTTACTTTACTATTACATGTCTAAATATTATTTCCCAGTAACCAAATTCCAAAGAATACCTAATAAAAGTAGCGAAATTCGTATCTCAAAATTTATTCCAATTATTGCAAAGAATAAATTCAGAGTTATTTTCTGAGAATACAGAATAACGTGTAAAAGCTACTCGCCTTATATACTTTTAATACAATATCATCTGGGGAGTCGCAGGAAAATTCAAGTCGAAGAGCAACGCGTATAAAGAACTTGGTCTATTTACTAAAACTCTCGATTTCATATAACTTACATATATAAAAAAATTAAATACATACTGCATGAAAATTTAGTGTAATGTGATTTACTAATTTTTATCAATAATCACGTTATGTTGAATAAA
Source organism: Synergus umbraculus (assembly GCA_900474325.1). Classification (NCBI taxonomy): domain Eukaryota; kingdom Metazoa; phylum Arthropoda; class Insecta; order Hymenoptera; family Cynipidae; genus Synergus; species Synergus umbraculus. Next base: position 127,270 of record UCOK01018636.1, on the reverse strand, counting down.
AATGAATCTTCATTTCTAAATAAAATCGCTATCAATAAATTTCTATCAATTTTCGAAACAATTGACAAAAAGATACGATCAAGAAGAAGACATAATAAAATACTCTTACAAATATTATTAAATCAATTATCGCACTTTCTTTACATTGAAGACCCGTTCGTTTGATCTCATTTTTCATTACACATTAATTATATAAATATATCTATATGTATATATTTATACTTTTTAATATATAATTCGTTCAGTTTCACTTAGTCCGTTTTAGTGAAAAACAACGACGGGACAATGATTTAGGGAACGAAGTAAAAATACTCTTACAAATATTATTAAATCAATCATCGCACTTTCTTTAGATTGAAGACCCGTTCTCGTTTGATCTCATTTTTCATTACACATTAATTATATAAATATATGAATATGTATATATTTATATTTTTTAATATATAATTTGTTCATCTTCACTTGGTTCTAGTGAAAACTAACGACGAGACAATGATTTAGGTAACGAAATAAATTTCGTTTAAAACGTTTCGATTTAGAGTTCTGTATCAAACAGACTGAAAAATCAACGGAAACGGACAACAGTTCGTAAAACTTCCGTTTCGCAACAACGGGTCTATTATTTAGACCATGTATGTGTTTTTAGTCATACTTCCGGCTTTGACCATCGTGTCTCTGTGAATTTGATAGCCTATAGTTACTTTCGAGGTGATCCTTAATCGCTCCTTCAATTTGCGCCTGCGAAGAGAGAAAAAATATTTTATGAATATGCGGTTGAATCAAATAATTTTTGTTCTCACATAAAATCGGATAGGCTTTATTCAGTTTCTATATATATCTTTACCCAATTTCCATGATGCTCTGTGCACTACTCCCATCTCCCGTCCAGAGAGCGAGTTTATCTTGGCGCGGCCTGACATTAACTACAGCTCCGCAAACATCCTCTGAATATTCGTTGAAACCTTCGCCAATCATGCAGAGGAGAATCTCGAGCCAAAAGTGATCCAGTTCAATTGATCTTTGCTTCTTGTCAAGATTAATGAGCCATCGTCCTCCGTTTTTATTCGCATCGTCTTCCCACATTGGTCGGATTCCTTCTTTGAACATACTGTAATCGGAGCCTTGTCTTAATTCCGAGGCCAATTTTATGTGGTTGTACAAACTGGAAAAAAATAAAGATCAAGCATAGATCCGAATTGAAAAAATACACATTCCATAATAAAATAGCGCATTTTTCTCGAAAATAGCAGAAAATAAATCGAAATTAATAAAAAATGAAATAAAGATAAATAAAAGCAATTTTTCTTATAATTGGCAGTTTCTACCTTCAGCAAGGAGAATAAAATTTAATCCACTGATTGAACCCGGGGGACAACAGTTGATAATTAAATAAGAATCAGTTTTCACTATTTTTAGATTTTTAAACCACTCTAAAATTAGTAAAATCAGCAAGATGAAAAATCGAGAAAATATGCCTTTTTTGCTTTTTAAAGTCTATGTAAACCCTTAATAGAATTTCTATGTTTTTTGCTATTTTAGAGAAAAAATGTGTCTTCAAATTAAGAAATTCACCTCCAGAAGTCTTCAGCCGTGTCAAAACTGGTAATTTGACGTTGACTTTCTTCCCATGATTTAGTTCGATCTTGTTCGTAGTACCTGTGAAATTGAAATTATAATTATCATTTCATTTTGATTAAAATCAGAGGAAACGGATTTATTTTACACACCAAAGAGTCCAAGTGTTTTGAAGCGGATGCTTAATGAGCAACTCTGGGGGAAATTCCTCCAGGTTCACCAATTCCACCTCCTTTTTATCCATCTCCTTAAAAATATAATTTAAAAATTAGAATTAAATTATTTCGATGGAGTTACGAGTAATTTGAATTTGAAAATTTCGTTTAAATTACAAAGTATTTTCCGAAGCTTTGAAAACACTACAAATTAGAGATTAACAAAATTTATTGGATCAAAATTTTAATTTCAATGAATTGAAGTTGAATAATTTCTTTTACTTGAATTTGAATTCATTTTAAGCAAAAATTTTCGAAAAAGAAATTATATCCACAGAGCGAAAAGATACACAATGGAATTTTGGAGTAAAATTTGAAGCCATCGAAAATCGAGTAAAACGAAAAAATATATATAAGTAAAATTGTTATACCAGAATATCAAAATTAATTAAAAAATTTCTTCTGAAAATGTATTAAATCCCAAAATTGACAAATTTTGAAATAGAAAAGCTCCAAAACGAGTCTAAAATAAATAAACTCCGGATTTAAAAAAAACTCTTTCTATTTTGAATCGCGAATGAAATGAAAAAATAAATAACAATAAGAAAGAAATACATAAAAATATATTTGAACTAGTTTTTGTATTTCGAAAAATAAATTAAATCCACAGAGAGAAAGGATGAACAATGGAATTCTAATATTTTTGGAGCAAAATTTGACGCCATCGAAAGTTGACCCAAAACAAAAAAAAAATATATAAAAACAAAATTGTTATACCAAAATATCAAAATAAATTAAAAAACTTCTTCCTAAACACGTATTAAATCCCAAAATTGACAAATTTTAAAATAGAAAAGCTCCAAAACGAGCCTAAAATAAATAAACTCCGGATTTCTAAAAAAAAACTTTCTATTTTGAATGGCGAACGAATGACAAAATAAATAATAATAAAAGAATTAAAATAAAAATATTATCGAACTAGATTTAGAGAAAGTGCAGAAAAGCAAAATAGAACTAAACAACTGTCGCGAAAGCAGAAAAACTTGACTCAAGCCATCAAAGTGTAACATGTGCCAATTTCAATTTGAGTATTTTCGCCCGTTTTGAACGAAATTCCTAGAAGTAACGTTAAAAAATATTGACAAGGTGCCGGGAGTTATTAAAAAGTCATTGAATTCATGAAATGTCTTTGTATTTTTAGCAGCAGAGACTTTTTTCTCAGTTATGGCCTTATGCCCTTTTCTAGTATGCTAGAATGAATGATTACGGGGCAAGGAGAAGAAAAGGGAAAGAGGGGGGAAAGAAATCATCGAAGCTACCATGCTGGTGACCGAAACCCGGAATTTTTCGCGACGATTTTTCACAGAGGAGGAATTTTTTAAAACGAAATTCAAATGGTTTGTAGAATTCGGCGAAAGGGGAAGAGTTAATTTTTCACTTGCCTCAATATCTTCGGCGTTATTTGTAGCCATGTCACTGACAAATGATTCCTCTCTCAACGTTTCCTTCATTGAATTGACGCAAAACTGACTGAACTGAATGAAGTCAAATTAGAAATTACGGAAATTACTGAAATTACTCAAAGAAAAAGATCGAGGCGACCCCTCGTTGCGGGAATATGAACTAGACTGCATGTTGCAGTTCGCAGTGCATTGTGGGTGGTGACGTTTTGGGCGCGAAATTCAAACGATTTGAAATATTGAAAATTGGAGAAAATTTAAAAGAGTTGCAATTATGAAGGAATTTATTATAAATCTAATTGAGTAACTAAGAATGACTTTAATTAAGACGGTTTATATAATTTTATTGAAAAAACTTCTGAATTAATTTGGAAACTTCCCAACCCTGGTTTCAATACGATTTTAATGGAAACCAGGGTTGGGACATGTTTACTATATGACTATTAATTTAATTTCTATTTTAGAAAATGGAGATTTATGGATTTGAACAAAGTTTAATTGTTATAAATTATAAGAAACATTAAAATTCTTTATTAATTTTATTTTTTGGCAATTATGAAAGGCAATATTCTCGGTAATATTACCAGAGTGTAAATTCTGGAGAATTTTCGAATTCGTCGAGTTTCCTATCTAGATATAATTTTTTTTCTGTCTGTCGTCTCCGACTATTTAATTCTGTCTTTTTCAGTCCTTTTTCTCTGTCGCACTCTGTCGTGTTGTTTGTATATGTATACAATTGATAAAATGTTAAAAAATATTGACATTTAGTGTTTTAAGGAGTGTAAAATACGGATATTTCTGAAAAACTAATGACGATTTATTCTTCGGCATGAAGCGTGCGGTAATTATTATTAATTTTATCTAAAGTTTAATTTATTTCCTTAAGAAAATGCTAAGCGTCTTTATATTTCCTGATTTTTTCAAGGTTCGTTTTCTTTAGAAAGTGAAAGTTTTCTCCAAAAGTAAAGAAAATATGGAATAAAATTCTACTCAATTAAGGGAAAAAGCTCCGATTTTAAATTAAGGGAAAGCCAGAAACGACATTTCCGTATTTAGAGACTACAGTTATCCAAATTTATAGAAAATCCCATAAATAAATTCTCTTCTCTTTTTTCTGGAGTAAATCACATAAACGAAAATCAATTGATGGTGAGATTTCATTTTTCATAGAATTTAAAACCTTCCACTACAGTAACTTGTAAGTTTCGCATTTTTAATCAATTTTTCTTTCAATTGTTTAATATTTTCCACATTCAAATTTCGAATCTTTTTTTTCAGATTATCCAAAAAAAATATTAAATGAAATTCTACAAAATGGCGACATTCAAAATCTCAAAATCCAAATTCATCTTACTCAAGAAATATTAGAATTAAAATTCTTTTCGCTCTATATGATTCATTATTTTTAAACAAAAATATACCCACAGAGAAATACTTTCAATTTACAATACTTTTCACTTAAAACGAAACCACAAAATTTTGATATTTCAAACATTTCCCTTTACGCAAAAAGTATTGAAACTAAATATTTTTTCCCTCTCTAGACCCAGTTATATTTTGAAAATAAGTAAACGTCCAGAAGAAAAATGTATCTAATTCTAATATTTCTCGAGTAAAACCAGGAAATCGAATATTTATCATTCATTTTAATCTTTTCGTTATTTTAATCTTGATTTTGATGACACAGATGACCGAGGAAAACGGAGATGCAAAAAGGTCGTTCGTAGGGAAACAGGAAGGTTTGCCTTACGGCTACGAGGCTTTCGTCAGTTACGCTTCGACGACATCGTCAACGACAACGTCAGTAAATCAACCACTTCCAGGACAACCACCTCTACCTCCAATGCCACCGCCTCAAGGGGCAGTTCCGCCACCACCGCAAGTTTTCGTACCTTCTCAGGTAACTCAGATGCCAACCTGGCCTCACCCACCGCCTCCTTGGCAATGGATAACTCAGTCAACAGCCGCTCTCTCCCCCCAAACTGCCCCCAACTTCCAAAGAGGCAATTTTCCCCGAAGAGAAAGATTCAACAACAGGAACAACATCTACAATCAAAGGAGTAATTTCCACCGAAATAAGAATATTAGAAGAATTCAGAGGTTCGAGGCTCCCTCGGGTCCGTTTCATCCAACTTATTTCGGAACTCCTCTTCCGGGAAACGTCGCTCTGGATTGGCAGAGGAATAATTTTCCTCCTACGGGGAGCGAGGGAATTATGGGTCACGTGCCGATTAATCTGCCTAATCAGATGAACCATTTGAATTCGGCGGTCGCGAACCGAAGGACGGATGATGATTTTGTTAACAAAGTTACGGTTGGTATTTTTAGTAGTAAATTAGTTTTTTCCCATTGAGCCACCCTCTAATGTCTGTTGAACGTTTTTAGGAGGATGTGATAGTGAAGAAGAGTAAGCAACGGAAGCCGATGTCCCTGAGTTACCCGAGTCGAGTCTGGAATCGAGAGGATGCAGAACGAGCTTTAAAAATCGAGAACGAGTACAGCAAGAAAGTCAAGGCTCAGAGTTTAATAATAAAATTCCCCGATCCGGACTTGAACAAAGACATAGTTCGAGAGTTCCACCCTGGTATTCAAAACATCCACTTCCAGAGTCCAAGTGGGCCGAGGTATTGTTTTATTCAAATGGCGGACACCGTCAATATCGACGAGGCAATACAGCAGCTGGAAAAAATAGCTTTCGGTGTTGGCCACCTAAAAGTTGAGAGGAAGTCACTCAGGGATGATGACAATCCCACGCCTGAGGAAATCGATCCGTACACTCTTTACGTTGGAAATTTGCCCGAGTCTGTCAATGTCAATGAAGTCAAGAGTAAATTCCCAACTGCTACTAGAGTCGATGTGGGTTATGCTCAAAAAATGAGGAATACGAGGTACGCTTTTATGCGGTATAACAGCGTTGAGGATTCGATAAAAGCTTATAGAGAGGCTCACAATTTAATGTGGGACACTAGAAGCATAATTGTGAGGTTTAGGAGGCAAAGAGGAAATACTTGTCTTCCAGGGGAGCAGAAAAATGTGAAGGAAGTGAAAGATGAAACTGTGAAAAATGAAGAGTGTTTAACGAAGGGGGTCAAGGACTTGTTGGGTGAGGGTGAGCAGAAAAATGTGAAGGAAGTGAAAGATGAAACTGTGAAAAATGAAGAGTGTTTAGCGAAGGGAGTCAAGGACTTGCTGGGTGAGGGTGAGGCTGATAATGAAAGCAGGGATCCTAGGTTGAATAAGCGACCCTCGATATCTTTAAGTCCACCTCCCTCGGATCCGAGTGCAATATTGCCGCTGAAAAATACTCAAAATGGAGTAAGAATTTTTATATTTTATATTATATATATTATAAATTTAATTTAGTATTTTTTGGATGTTAATTCTTTTTTTTTTTAGAGTGCCGAATCGGATGTGACAACAGTCATGGATATATCCTCAACAAATTGTGAAGAGAGGGAAGATACTTTATGGCTGGAAATTAAGGCAGAGCCTGAGGATTATGATTCTGAGGAACTAGATATGCTAATGGACGAGGATGATGAAGACGACGAACAAATTGAAGAAGACGAGGAAGAAGAACCAGATGATGATGACGACGAAGATTTCGAGGAAGAAATTAACGAGAATCTAGTGAGCAAAAATATGACAGAAACTAGTCTTCCGGCGGATGTGAGTTTTTATTCTCTTGTTGACTTTAGAATTTTAAACTTTTTAAAAATTCGGAATTTAAAAAAAATATTTTTTTTTCAGGGCCTGGACAAGATTTTCAGTGATCTCGATAATATCACAGAAGATATTGCTATATGAATTTTACTCTCATGGAAACCTGATTTTAAAAGACTTTTTATTAATCTTAAGCTGTAAATGTCAGTTATCGTATAAGAATGTACAATTTTTAGGATTTTAGCAAACTCGTCTATTTTAATTGTAAACTTGTCGATTCGAGTAACTTTGTTTTGAAGAGAATCTCAATATTTAGACATTTATTTTTAGCTGAATGTTACCTGAGCGGTTTTACGCTTTTGCAAATATCAACTTCCGTATTTTACAATTAATCATTTTATTTTTTTAGTATATTTTATTTTCGAAAATGCAATTTCTTATTATATATTTATTGCGAAGAATAAATCATTCTTGTGAAATTTCCTTTCTTTATTAGCTTTTCTAACCGGTGTTATTTCACGAAACTATCAACTTGGAATCATTATAATGATTGCTCATTAAAGATTATCAAAATTATATACTCTTAAATTAATTTCCTTCTCATGATGAATCATTTCAGCATGTCTCATTTTTTTATACATTTTTATATATAAATTATTTGGGCTCACCAAAGAGGAGCCAGGCCTACTTTCCGGCCTAGTGGCAGAGGCCGTGCTTCTTTGCGAATATACGGACCACTTCATTTCAGAAATATCCTTCACGAAGTCGGGACATGTTTTCAATAGGGCTTACTTCAGTAGGAATTTTGACCTGGGCAAGAAAAGATTAACTTCTAGAAAAAGGTTGCAAATATATTCAAACTTTCTCGATACACGTCGATTTCGAACCAGTCATTTTTAAAAATAAAATGATGTATACATACTTTTTTTTATTCTTACTGATTTTTTACTTAAATTCAATCTTCAAATAATTTTCCTCAGTTTTTCGCTTTCGGTATAAAATTCAATATGCTTCTGAAAATACAAATCAAAAACGAAGAAGTGGGAGTAAATAATTACAGACGAAATGAAAGTACTTATTAAGATGAATGTTGAAATAAAGTTAGCTTACTAAATTATTAAATATCGATTTTAGGTGATTTTCTAAGCTTAACTTTCCTCCTCATCCTCAATTTTAGGTGCTAGGTAATATCTAATGTGACCGATGTCTCCAACCTTGTATTCACAGACAAGAGGAACATCGTTAGATAAACAAAGCTGAACCTGGGCGCAAAGTGGCGTCGCCTTAACGAAATTGTTAAGATATTTCGCGGAAAATGCTTGCTTTACTGGTTCTTGCATGTCGATCACGACTGCTTCCTCTTCTTTGTCGGCCTCTGCGGTTTGTGCCAATTTGACGTTTGCTGTTGGCATAAAATGAAATTTAGTTCCAGATATTTTATTAATATTACTTAAATAAATTTCGTTATAGCAATTTAACTATTTTTTATTTTAACTTCATTATTAATTGTTTAAATTTAAATACCGGTTCCAATGTCACCAGCAGCGCTGAATTTAATTCCTTCCTTTGAACAAGCGATCGTGATTGAGTCGCCGAACATTTGCAAGTCTCGGACGATTCTTGCGAATTCGGCTGAAGGCAATTTAACTGTGCAGGAGTAAAGGGTTTCCTAAAAAATAAAATATACAAATTAAGATTTAAAATCAGCTACTTGGGGATAAAATATCATTAATAAAATATATGCTTTGAAACCTACTGGAATTCCAAGATGCTCTTGGTCCATATTTATGAGTTTCATTTCGTATTCTGCGAGTTTTTCCTTGTTTGGCGACTCGAAAATCACATTGATTGCTTCTGGATTGTCCCATGCTCGCAAAGTTACGGTGTCGTCTGTGCCAGCACATTTCAGGATTTTTGACATGCTGAAATTAGAAAAAAAAATTTGTTTAGAAATAAAGGAAAATTAATTTATACGTAGATTCTTTAAAATGGATTTCATTATATTTCGCAGAATTTTAAATGTGCAATTTTTAGGAATTTAAAGAGACGATTTTTTATTTTTTTATTCAATGGAATAAAAATACTTTTAAAAATTGTTTCCACGGTCTTCAAAACCCAAAATTTTTATTTATTTACTGACAGAAATTTACCTAGGAATTTTAGGAGCTTTATTAAAATTTAAAGGAATTTTAAAGAGACTTTAAAGGCGGATTGCAAAAGGTTTTAAGTAATTTTGAGGACTTTTTCAGAATTTCAAGGATTTTTTTTTAATTTTTGGATTTCCAGAACTATTGAAGGATCTCATGTGATTTTGTGTAATTTTCAGGAATTTTAGAAATTTGGAGGGACTTCAAGAGATTTTAGGAGATTTCAAGAAATTTCAAGAGATTTTAATGAACTGCGTGGAATTTTGTAATATTTCAAACGATTTTAAGAAATTTAAAGAAGATTTAAAAAATTGCAACTAATTACAAAATATTTCATGGGATTTCATTTTATTTCGTCTATATTAGAATCAATTCCTTGAAATTCCTTAGAGTCACTTAAAATCAAACGAAATTGCTTAAAATATCTCGAAATTCCCTTTTCACTTAAAATCTCTTAAAATCCCAGTCAATTCCAGGTAAATTTCTGCTAGTAAATAAATGAAAATAAAAAATATTCTTTAGAACTCATTTATTTTGATATTCTTACTCTAATAAATATGAAAAATATAAAAATATAAAAACTTCGTCAGAGTAGACGTCTGAAACTTCAAGCTAATGAAAATGGAAGAGATTTTTCTGATCTTTAAAAGATTTTGTGAAATTTTTAAGGATTTTATTGAATTTTATCAAATTTCTAATCATTTGAAGGGATCGCAAAAGATTTTTCTGATTATTAAAATATTTTGTAGAATTTTTGAGGATTTCATAGAACTTGGTGATATTTAGAATGATTTCAGGCCCTGAAATCATTTTTCATCCCTGAAATTCGGGGATAGTAAATGGTAAATATTAAGAAATGAAGAATTTTTGGAGATTTTCACGTGGATTTTAAGAGATTTTGAAGATCGTGGTGGAATTTTAAAGGATTTTGAATGATTTCTAGGAAATTAAAGTGATTTTTAAAAGATTTTGTAAAAAAAATATATATTTTATGTATTATTATGTAACATAATTATATAATATTATAATACAATATAATATAATGTTAAAATATTTAAAGGATCTTAAATATTAAAAAATGAATAATTTTGCGAAATTTTAAGGGATTTCGAATGATTTCTAGGAAATTAAAGTGATTTTTCTGATTATTAAAAGATTTTGCAAAAAAAATTTTTTTAATATATTAAAATATAAAATAATAAGATATATTTTATATATTATTATATAATATAATTTAGAAATATTTAAGGAACCTTAAATATCAAAAAAAGAAGAATTTTTACAGATTTTCCCATGAATTTTAAAAGAATTATGATTTTAAAGATTTTTGTGGAATTTTAAGGGTCTTCGAGAAATTTCAAGGGACCTCAAGAAACTTTAAGGTTCTTCGAAGGTTTTCCTGAAATTTTAAGGAATTAGAAAAGTTTACAGGTCAGAACCTGAAAAATTAATGTAATTTATCATAAAATTCGGTGTTGCATTACTCATTTAATAATAATTAATAAACAATAAATAAATAATAGTAATAAAAATAATTAATAAAATAAAATAAAGAGAAAAGAAAAATTAGAATTAAGGAATTTTGACTTTTTTGAATTTCGAATCCTTTGTTCCTTGTTCGGGAATCCTAACCCCAAATGTTATTTAAAAAAATTAATTTTACCAAGTGATGCTCATTCCCATTGACAAATTTCTGTCGCATCGGTATTTGTCGAATCCTTCGCTTCTCAGATTTAAGGAAACGAGACAAACGTGAGCATTATCCATAGCTTGAACTTGCATTCCAGAATCCGAGCACTCGAAAGTTGCCTCGGACAAAAGTTCCTTCACCGCCTCAATAACTTTTTTCAAAACCGAGCTCTGGACTAAACGTGCCTCGAACATTTTGACTTTTTATATATTTTAACACGTGCACGAAAAAAAACTGGAAATAACACCCGAAATTCTGGAAAAATTGACCGCAAGGACAAAACGAACTAACGCTCACGAAGTTTGACGGACTTCTGCGCCAAAATGAGAAATTTACGCGCCTTTTTTAGTACTTCCGATATGTCATAATGCGCATGCGTCGAGCAATCACCTTATTGGTCAAAATTCGCGGGAATTTTTAAAATACTACAAAAATAAAAAGGCGATTTCAATTTTTATTACGAGTAAATAATAATATTTTTGACAATATAAGAAGAATCATAAAGTCAGTGGAGGTATTATATAAATATTTAAATTAATAATCGAATGGGTATTTTTATTTATTAAAATACAGTTGGTTTTTATTGATACAAATTGAATGTGTATTTTTGGAATTTTGAAAATTTCCGCGAATTATGACCAATAGGATGAATTGTGAGACGCGTGCGCATTAGAGATAATTTTGCCGCCGAACGGAAAGCAGGTGGTGTTTTCGCCGGAAGTTAAAAAGTTCGAAAGATTTGAATTCCTGGATTCGGAGGATTAAATATTAGGAATTGAAAATTGATTTTGAATATTACTGCTTTTTTTTATGCAGATACATTTTTAGTGAGTTAAATTTTTCAATTTTGAAACAAGTCACGTGACTTTAAACAAAAAATTCAACTTTATTTTCATCTTCTAATTACACACTGTATTATTTATTTTAATTAATAATCGTTTCATATATTACACTATTAATCCTTTTTTTCTCTTTCAGCCATTACATTCGCCATCTGAATGTTCCATTCAATACTGAAAGAAAAAAATATAGTTAATTAAATTCGGTAATAATTAACAATATTGAAAATTGATGACAAACTTCCCAAATAATCCCGAAATTAAAATTTTGTTAAGGGCGTTGGTCCCAAGTGTTAAGCTCAAAATCCCATTCTTCATTTTACTCAACGAAAATTATAGATAAATATTTTTTCGCTCTGTAGCGCTAATCTTTTTTCAAATATAAAACTGTCTACAGAGCGAAAAAATATTTAATTTCGATACTTTTTGCATAAAATGAGGAATTCAAAATTTGACTTCAAAATTCAATATTTTAATTTACTTTAAAAATATTTGAATTAGATATTTTCTGGCTCTGTACGCATAATTCTAGTTAAAAATTGAATTATTTTTCACTAGAATTTAATATAAAAATTTAATATTTATTGAGTAAAATGAAGAAATCGAATTTTTAGATTAAAACTTGGCTCAAACACCCTTAAAATTTAAATTTCGGTATTTTTGCAAGAAATTTATTTCGTGCCATTCACTCATGTTCTAAACTCAAAATTCGATTTCTTCACTTTACAACGAATATTACAATCAACAATATTTTTGCTCTATAAGCAATTCTCTTTTTTTAAATAGAATTAGACGTACAAAGAAAATAGACAAATACAAATATTGATTTATTGAGTAAAATAAATCGAATTTTGAAGTTAAAACTTGGAATCAATGGGTAGTTAATAATAATTTGTTAATAATTAACTCACTTTGGTTTGATGACGTCACAGAGGGTTTTTTCCAATTCTTTTTCCATTTCTTCTTCTTTAGCCATCTCAACTTTTGTGCATTTTTTAACGTTTGACACAACATTTTTTGCTATATTTTTCACATCTTGATTTTCACGACAGTCTTTTTGAATAATTTCGTCTAATCCTTCAGTCGATTTTGGATTTGGCAATTTTGCTGATATTGATGCGGGTAATTGGATAAGGGTTAAAGATCCGGCTTGAGTTTGTAATTTTTTAATTTCTTTATAAGCTTCGTTACAGGAAGACTCCCAATCCAATAATGGCAAATTGTATTTTATTTGTATTACATACGAAATCGGCTCCACCAATGACATCGTCCAAGATCGACCCACATATCCTGTAAAATTCAATATTAATTAATTAATTATAAAAAGATGATTAAAAAAATAAATTGAAAAATTATAAATGTTAAGGTTGTTTTCCACATTTTATTCAACAGATATCAGAAATAAATATTTTTTCTCTCTGTAGAGTTACTCTCTTTTTAAAAAGAAATTTGCGTACAGAGCGAAAAAATATCTAATTATAATATTTGTTGAGTAAAATAAAGAATTCGAATTTTGAGATTAGAACTTGGACCGAAAATTCTTAAAAATTTTTAATTAAAGTCTTAATTTATAAAATAAGTTAAGATAAAGTAATAATTAAATTATTCTAAAGTTTATAAACTTACCAAAAATAACTATAAGTGAGAAAAAAGTAGAGAACTTCATAATTATTAAATATTACAAACTGATCAAATTCTACAAAACCTTGCTTGATCTGCTGCAAAATATGAACTAAAGCAATCAAGAAAATCTCTTCCTTTAAATACTAGCGGATAAATTTCCATGATTCAGCGAGCATAATAATTGATTGTATGGAGTCAAGTTCACATATTTAATTACAAAGATTATCTACAAACAAATTTACACTTCTTTTAACCGGTTTTGTTATGAAATATTATCTATTTTTTTAGCAAAATTTTGCACAACACAGTTGCACAATTACAGATATTCTAAAAGTCATTTTTTTTAATCGGTTTTATAATAACGTACTTTCCAATTTACAGTTTTTTTATTTTTATATTGTTCTTACATTTTTACCGGAAATTAAAAAGCTCAAAAGATTTGAATATCTAGATTTAAAGAAAAGTTTTTATGAATTCGTTAATTCTGAGCAATTAAAAATTATTCATAAATATAAATTCGATTGTTACTACTTTTAACTTTTAATTCTCTTCTTCTGCTATTTTTACTGGATCTATGTCAAATTGCATCAGCCACTCAACGCTGAAAGAAAAAAAATAGTTAATTGAATTTGATAATCAGAACTCAAAATTCGATTTCTTCATTTTACTTAACGAAAATTATAATCAGAAATTTTTTCGCTCTGTGGCTGTACTCGCTTTTTAAATAGAATTATGCGTACAGAGCGAAAAAATATTCAAATACAATATTTATTGAATAAAATAAAGAAATCGAATTTTAAAATTAGAACTTGGAATTTGTAAATAATTAACTCACCCTGTTCTGACGTCACTACAGATGGCTTTTATCAACTCATTTTCCATTTCATCTTCTTGATCCTTATCTACTTCTGAACATTTTTTAACGTTGGACATAACATTTCCTGACAAATTTTTCACAACTCGATTATCCTCACAGTCTTTTTTTATAAGGTCATCTAATCCTTCAGTCGATTTTGGATTTGGCAATTTTTTCTGAATTGAGTCTAAAAGTGGACCGAGGACTAAATTTATTGATTGTTCTTGTAGTTCTATGATTTCTTTATAAGCCTCGTTACAGGACGATTCCCAATCCAATAATGGTAAATTATATTTTATTTTCAGCACAGACCAAACCGGATCTTCCCTTAGAGTCGTTGAAGATAGACCCACAAATCCTGCAAAATTCGATAGAAAATTTAAAAAAAGTAATAAAAAACATAAATTGAAAAATTATGTTAAGGTTCTTGGATCGAAATTCTAAACTCGAAATTTAATTTCCACATTTTACTCAACAGATATTAGAAATAAATATTTTTGCGAAAAAATATATAATTTTAATATTTGTTGATTAAAATGAAGAATTCGAATTCTGAGAATAAAACTTGGATCAAACTCCCTTAAAAACTTTTAATTAAACTTTCCAGTTATAAAATTTAACTTACCAAAAGTAACTATAAGTGAGAAAATAGTTGACAACTTCATAATTATTAAATATTACAAACTGATAAGATTTTACAAAATCTTGCTTTATCTGATGTAAAATGTGAACTAACGAAATACGTAAATTCCCTTCTTTTAAATACTAGTGCAAAAATTACAAAGATAATCTAAAAATCTAAATTTCATTTAACCGGTTTTATCGCGAGATAATTATTCTAATTGTTTCACTGCATTATACAATGAATGACTGACGTAAGGATGATTTCTTGGGAATTCCGCTCAATTAATTAACTCTACGTTAAGGTTTTTTTTTAATTTTTCCTTCGTTCAGTAGTTGGTAAAAAATATAAAAGTTAAAAATATTATCCAAATTCAAAAAGTATATTAACTGATAGAGAGGAAAAATCGAAGCTATTCTATTGTTTTTCTTTTAAATAAACAAAGAAATACTGTAAACACTGGTATATTGATTTCAATGAGTATAAACCAAAGTTGCAGTAATACAATAATATTATCATTAGTAATATATAATAATAATAATAATTAATAATACGACAGCGATCAATTTCGTCTTTGAAAATCTTACGAAGACAGAGCGACAATTTCGATTCTTTTCAGATTCTCAAAAATCTTTTTCCTATCCCCAAAAAAAAAAGGAACAACTACAAGAGAAAATAAAGGCTCGAGCATCTCAAACATTAACAAAAATTATATCTTGTTTTCAAGAGTAATATGATATACAAAATTTTAGAGGCTTTTTTTTTAAAAAAAGCCTTCATTTTCGAAGTTTATATTTTATAAAAATGCAAATTTCAGCCGATCGCTCGCACCTGGATAAACAGTCAAGTTTCAAAAAATACACATATCGAGTATAGCTATTTTACTCTGAAATCTTAATGTTTACGACATCAAATTTACTGGAAAATCTCTCCAAGAAAATTTGGCACACGTAAGCAAATTATATGAAACTTGAAGAATTGAAAATAAATTGTCAGTCGTAAACAAGCATTTCTAAAAAATCAAGTACATGCAATAGTCATTTCTAGAATTTTAAAAAAGATTCTAAATCTATAATTTACTAGACTAAAAATATTACTATTAATATATATTTCTTAAAAAATTGCACAATTAGAATTTCCCGCCAAAATCGTAATTTCCAAATTTAAACATAACTTCTTAGACTTCACAATTTGGCCGGCAAATTGTCGTATTTTCCCATCAAAGAAATAAATATTAAAAGTACACTTTTAGCCTTTATTTGAATACACAATCGTTTTCAAAATTTTAGAAATAACTCCATTCATTAGAAATATGTACATTCCTAGTACAGTTTTGTTTTCTGCTCGCTCTCGTCATTTCGTTGTTTCAAATAAACTGCAGAGATTGAAAATGAATCGGAAACTTTGAAGAAACAAAAAAAATAAGTGGATTTGGTAAATTTCCGAAAAGATGGATCTGATCAATTTTTAATCTCCGAGTTTAATTCATGTAACTTCAGAATTAGATAAATTCCGAAAGGACGGATGCGCGTCACGCGATAGAAGAATAGAAAATTACGCTTATTCGAATTCTGTCGCGCTTTTTTAAGTTTAGAGCTTAAGACGCCTAAGTTGCTCTTACGTAGGAGCGATACGTAAAAATGTAGCGAAAATAAATCTGCTATGTAAACCATTTATAAAGTTTTTGTTAGCAATGTCTTGCGATATAAAAAGCTAGTACGAGATTGGCCGGCGAATTTGCTTCTCGACTTTTATTTTATTTTTTTTTCCTTTTTTCAGTAATAAGATCGGACAACAACGTCGACTTGAATTTTCGATCCTGCGCTTTTTGTCGGTGGTGTTGTCGATCATTGATGTGGAGTGAAGTTCCGAGTGAAAACGTGAGGATTTTTAGTCGTCGTTGACTTCAATGGGGATGCTGGTTGTGAAAGTCGGCGTTTCAAGCTCTTCGTGCTTCTTCAACTTCATGCTCTGTAAATAAAAATTAAAAATTAATTTTAAACAATTTTCAAGACCACCAGAATTAATTTTAAATATCTGAAAAGTTTTTAAAGAATCAAGATATTACAAGATTTCTAGATGTTTGTATTACTTAATAGGAATTTCCCGCAGTTCTGTTTTAAAATTCTTTTATTAAAATTCATATCTTGATATTTCCTTTTTATTTTTAATCAATTATTACGAAAGCGAGTTAAAACATCTTGGAAATGTTGTGGCTCTTTTATTTTTAAGAATAGAGTTCAATATACAATAAAAGAAGAAAGTTGTGTCATATTGTTCAATTAGACTTGCAATAAATTTATATTTATACTTTTTCAAACTCCCTTTCCAAATAAATTGAAATATCCTGAAATCTTTAGACGTCAAAATTCAAGTGATCAACCCCTCGTCTAAATATGAATATATTTTCAAAAACATAAAAAAGTTTTTGAAAAGCACCTGTTGTAGCTTGTAGTGGTTGATAATGTCTTGATCAGCAGGGCAGCTTTGAAGGAAAGCATCGAGCCTGTACATGTGATGCATGTACCGCCAAAGGTTGACCAAAGTCTCTGGGATTTCAAAATCGACGAAATATTTTCCTGCAACCCTAATGTGCTGCAGACGAGGCATCAGTTCGCAATCGAAACAGCACATCGTGTCGCCTGTTAAGAATCTAGTTCCCTTCCGTCCCAGGTGTTCGTCGATCTTACGTAAGTGAGTCATGAGCGACGAGTTCTTTGGGTCCATTTCCTTATCTTTCGCATTTATTAGCAACAGCTTCAGCTTCTGTAACGGTAAATGCAAATTTGATTATTATCAGCTCAAAAATATTGGGTTTAAGTTTCCGACGTCTAGTCTGGCGACTTTTTTATTTAATTTATTTTAACCGTTATTGGATCAATATATTTAAATTTATTGGATCAATATCAAAAAAAGTTAATTGGATTTTAAGGAACTTCAAGAAATTTTAAGGTATTTCTGGAGATTTTAAAGAACCTCAAACGATTTTTAAAACAAAAATTCTTTAAAATCACTTTAAATATTTACAAGTGTAATATTTACAAATAAATAGAAATTTTGGGTTTTTGGGACTTGGAAACCATTGTTTGATATTTTAATTCCAAGAAATGTAAAAAAATCGTCAGACTCGTCTGAATCTTTACCCCAATAGCTCAAAAGTATCAGAAAAGCCTTAATATCATTCAGCCTTAATAAAATCCACTCACACTGAAGATATTCTCCACCAAAGTTGCGACTTCCTTATCCTGAACAAACAGGTTGTGACCTCCAGGAATATTCTTCATAATGTGTCGTTCGATTTTCTCATTTTCAAGAATTGCGTCTCCGTTATCGATTAAAATAGGAGGCGGCGTCGCTTGGAAGTTGGTGCGAAAATCTGGGGGTGGTTTTTGCATATCGACAGTCGTCACCTTCAGCGAGATGGTTTTCAGTTCGGCGAGTAGATAAAGATCCATGAAGTACTCTTGACAAAAGAGACAAGCACCTTTCCGGCGACCGTCTATCGTCGAAGCCTGAAAACAATAAGAAAATTAGCATTTTTATAAGATAATAAGATCCATAATTCTACTTTTCATTATTCAGAGCAAAGAATGTAGACAATAGAAAACTTCTTTGGAATTCTCTCGATATTTCTAAGCGTTATTTTTAAATTAGTACGTATTATAAAATACGATAAGGAAAACAAGATATAGGAAGAATCAGAGCTGAGTCAATATTTAAGTGTGGCGTCAATATTTGTCTTCGATCCAAGATTTGTGAAATTTATTTGATTGAGATTCATTACCCAAAGAATGCAGTTTGATCGATAAAATTGGATAAAATGTGCTGATAATCGTTTGTGATAAATGAAGAAAATTATGCGAGCAGTTGCCGCGGTTCTAATTTACGGAGCGTATCAGTTTCTACTGATAATAGTACAAGGTCGAAAAATAGTCGATTTCCTTTTCTGAGACGTGGAAAACTATTTCAATTGTATTGTTGAAAATAAGTTATTTTGAGGCTTGGTCTTTGAAGAATATTTATTTGGAAGGAGAGGGAATTGAAGATCAGTTTTTTTAATGTTAAAATTCGATTTCTTCATTTTACTCAAGAAATATTAAATTTGGATTTTTTTCCCTCTGTAGGATTAATCAATTTTTAAGTAGAATTATGCGTACAGAGCGAGAAAATATCTAATTCAAATCTTTTTTAAATAAAACAAAAATGTCTAATTTTCAAGTTAGATTTTGAATTCTTCGATTTATGCAAAAAGTATCGAAACTAAATATTTTTTCGCTCTGTATGCAGTCTTATATTTGAAAAAAGATTAGCGCTACAGAGCGAAAAAATATTTATCTATAATTTTCGTTGAGTAAAATGGAGAATTGGGTCCAAAGCCCTTAAAATAACTTTTTTTTTTTAATTTAAATTTTAGAGAAATATCTAAAGCTAGGAATTAATACTCTTTTTTCCCATAGAAGAAGACCTAATAATTTATTCAAATAACTGACCAGACGTAAAGTGAGAAAATCGATGAGGCGTTACCTGCACCTTGACCAGAAGAATTTGCACGAGAATTGAACCTTGACTCGAGAAATGACACGAACGACAACTTAGGCCTTGACTTTCTCAGGTTGCGCAATCGATCAGCAGATCCCAAACGTGGAGGACAAAATGTACGTCATCGTATTAAAGAACATCGAGCATTAGAAAAAAAAAATAAATAAAAAATATCTAATAAACTAAAATTAAATTAAAAAAACAAAATTTGTTTAGGGGAAAATGGTAAATTAAGACTATTGACAGAGCGTTCCATATATATTTTCAGTCTTCTTATTTTTGAACTAAAAAATATTAAATTTTGAAGTTAGATTTTTAATTCCTCGTTTTATTCAAAAAGTATCGAAATTAAATATTTTTTCGCTCTGTACGCAGTCTTATATTTAATAAAAGATTAACGCTACAGAGCAAAAAAATATTTATCTATAATTTTCCTTGAGTAAAATGAGGAATAGAGTTTTGAGCTTAACACTTGGGTCCAACACCCTTAAGGAAAGATCGCATCTTCATTTTCCTATATATTTCGTAATAGGGAAAGGCAATATAGAATTGAAAGAAGGTGAAAGATGGCAAACCCCTTAGAAGGCAGTCTGAGCTGACATTTTAAAGTTTAAAGCGAGTTGCAGTCTCCCCGGGCAATTTAGAGACGAATATCAATTTATTTGCAATTTTCAGCTGTGGTTTGTGCGTGAATCACCTTTTATGAACTTTAATATTCAATACCTTTTTCTTTTATTGAAATAAAAAAAAAAAGTTTGGTATTATCAAGCCAGTTTTTCCTCTCTCTTTCTAGTATTCACGCACCTCAAAGTCAACAAGTTCATTCATGTCTATTAATTGCAGACAATCAACTTAATCACCGAGTTTATTCAATTCTAGTGAGAGAAAAATGAGGAAATGCCAAGAGAGTAATTTGCAAATTGTCATAAACGTTTTTTTTTTGTAATATAGACTTTATATTTCCCAACTGCAGGTTGGATAATAATAAGAATCTATATTTATAAAAAAATATTATTTCGATTTTTTTTTATTTTAAGGGAGTTCGACCAAAATTCTATTCTCCATTTTACTTAATGAAAATTATAGATAAATATTTTTTCGCTCTGTAGCGCTAATCTTTTATTAAATATAAGACTGCGTACAGAGAGAAAAATTATTTAATTTCGATATGCTTTGCTGAAAATGAGGAATTTAAAATTGAATATTTTTATTTTACTTAAAAAATATTTGTATTAGATATTTTCTCGCTCTGTGCGGACAATTCTACTTAAAAATTGATTAATTCCAGAGAGGGAAAAAATTCCAAATTTAATATTTGTTAACTAAAATGAAGAAATCGAATTTTTGGATTGGAACTTGGCTCCAACACCCTTAATAAAAATTTAGAATTAGACAAACAGAATATTTTATTCCCTTACAATATTTTCTTTAATTTTAGAAATTTTCTAAATGTTATCTCAATAAATTTACAAGTAACGTTGCCCTTGGCCTTAATTTTATATACAAAATGAAGATTTAAATAACATTTTTAATTATACTTAATAATTGGTATCCGCAAATTATAAATTCACTTTTGAAACTTCGCAAAAGAAAAAAAAATAGTGTAAAAAGCTTTTCCAAAATAAAAAAAAATGTAGGTACTAGAAACAAATTATTTTTCTAGAAGATTAATTGTCAGTTTTAGAGCTTTTTTTTTTGAGAATAATGTGCCTTGAGACTATGTTAAGTTATTAGCGATTCGTTCCTCGTAATTCGTTATACACGTTCTAAGCCACGTGAATTTCATTATCTGACGGTGGGCGATGGAAAAAAAATCATTAGGGTCGCTTGAATGATAAGGAACCGGAAACCTTATTTGCAAAATAAGTGCACAATATTCGCGAGAACTGAGTTATCTTTTGTTACTTGTAAAGATAAAAAAAAAGAGCAATAAACTGGAAATAAAACGAACTTAATTTTTTATTTAAAATTAAAAAAATTAATTTTAAATACATTTTATACAGAATTTATTACTAAAAAATGTTAATTTTTAATATATTATATATTTATATAATTATATTATAAATATTTTCTTCTTTTCATTTAGAATTTAGGTAAATATATTAAAATTTATATAAAATCACTCGGTATTTAAATATCAATTAAAATACTAATTAATATAAATTTTTAAAATTATTTTTTCGTCTAAATCCGGGTTTACTTTAAATAAATAAGAATTGGTTAAGATCCTGCTTAGATGGCAATACAGGTTAAATTGCAACATCAAGAAATAAACATTCTCATTTGAAATTCCTCGTCCCCGGTTATTCCTGGCTTTGGTTCCGTATATAGTGGCCTTCGTAATCTAATACTGCTGTCTATGCAATTATTGAATTATTAAAACCGCCTTCAGATTTGGAAATTCTTTTAAAGAAAGCTAGACAATTTTTCTTATACTAAAAGTATGATTTACTCGAATTAAAACTTACAATATCTGCGAAAAAAAATATTGGACTGATAATCAAAGACAAAAACCCTTTAGCAAAAACTCAAACCCATTTAGCACGGACACGAACCTTTTTAGTACGGACACAAACCTACGTCGGTAAATGTCGGTAACAGGAATCTACTATAAAAATAAAGTTTTATAAATTGAAAGATAGTTTATTCTTCATAAATATAAGCACTATCATCATGCAATTCAAATGATCGTTTTTTGCGGTTCGGTGGACGAGTCGAATAGAAAGTAATGAGTCGTGCGAATATCGAGACAGGACAAAACGGTCGTTTAGAAAGGAATTTGCTTTCATAGAAACAAGAATGCTTCTAGAAATCAGACTTGTTGCACTAATGTCACTTGTTTTCTACAAAAAAGTAAGAAAAGGGAAAAGTAATTTAAATTTTAAATTAAGTTTAAAAAAAATTTGTTGAAAGTGGAATCAGACTTCAATATAATTAGGATTTAAAATCTCGGAATTAAGTGTGAACGAAATTTTTCTTCTAATTAAAATTTTTTCTAATTGAGACTTAATTTTAACTTTAATTTAAAAAATTGATTAATAATTTAATAGCGAAATATAATAATAATAAAATATAATATAATATAATATATAAAAACTGATAGAAAATACAATTTGACGCCTAAAATATTTTTTTTCTAATTAATTACGATGATGCGTTATCAAATCTAATTAGTTCGGTTTGGATATTCTCATTTCGAAATTTTATTACCGAAATTGGTGTTGTTTAGTTCTAAAGAAAATTTAATATAACAAAAAACATTTCGAACTTTTTAGAATTTAATAGGGATAATAATAATAGACCTTTAATAATCTGCGAAGCCGTAATTAGGGGTGATTAAAA
This sequence comes from Synergus umbraculus, assembly GCA_900474325.1. NCBI lineage: Eukaryota > Metazoa > Arthropoda > Insecta > Hymenoptera > Cynipidae > Synergus > Synergus umbraculus. Next base: position 104,759 of record UCOK01018636.1, on the reverse strand, counting down.
ATTAAATAACAGGTTTTGTATCTAATTTAGGAAATTCTGATGCGTGACTTGAGACGCTTAAACTTAATAAATCCCATGATTCATTCGGAGCAAACTAGCCTTGTAATGCCATAAGAAAAGGATGAATCCGACCTCAGGATAAAAAAAAAAGAAGAATCTTCCGCTGTTGATCTCTCTGTCGATATTTGACCCGTATAAAAATTTCAAGGATAAGTTAAATAACTTGCAATGACTAAAAATATTTTTTTCTTGATTATTTAATTAAAAATATTTAATAATTAATTTTTGCAAAATTTCGCGAGGTAAATTCAAAATGCAAGTCGAGCTTTTTTTAAAGAAGAAAAAGTCTTGAAACAGATTTTAAAGATAGCAAACTATAAAATCATATATTTCTGTATAATATTGGATTTAATTATTATTTCGGTTCTGTTTATAATTTTATCCCTTATTTTTTTCCTAAATTTAATTAAGAATTTTTTTTTAATTGTTAAATGCGGCCCTGGCTGATGTTTCAGACCAGATTCGTCGATGACAGCGGTTACAATTTACGTCTAGTATGAAAATACGCATAGTAATCTTGTCCGGATTGGCTGGATGACTAATTTATATTTGTCAATGACGTCACGTGTGAATTTATAACGTAAGTTCTCCCAGGAATCCAAGATTCAATCCTTACTGAATATCAATTTTGAAAATGCGTTTTTTACCCTCAACCCTTTAAAAATTTAATTTAATTTCTCTTAATACAAAAAAAAAGATGGATTTATCGACTTTAAAACGTTTTCTTTGCAAATTGTTTTTAAAATTCACTCTGTGTTTGTTTTCAAAGAAATCCTTTTATTCTCTATTGGCAGTGGGCCAAAATCGATATCCGTTCTTGCGACACTGGAATAGACCGGAAAAGTAAAGACGAAAGCAAAGAAAAAAAAAAAAAGAAAGAAGAAAAGAAAAAAATCTCTCTTCCTACAAGTCATCAATTAGATTACAAAAAGAAGCTTCGATGGGGCAAAAAAATATTTCTAGACAATTGTGTTGAATCATTGTCCTCCAAATTTGAATATTCCCGAGGTGAAAATTCATTGAAAATTTCTCTTCAAATTAAAATCCAAACTAATATTTACAAAACACTTAGTAAAAAAAAATGTCAGTATCCATTGTTTAATCAAGTGAGTCACCAGGAAGTCAATTTGCCGGCCAAACGACGGTTCTTTTGTAAGACAACCAGTCCTCATACATATATAAAT
>UCOK01018636.1:71568-103495 GCA_900474325.1 Synergus umbraculus | reverse complement strand
GGGGGGGGGGGGGGTCAGTGGAAGAGAAGGAGTTCAGCTGCTAACGGTACGAGGAGTATGGAGAATCCCTCGTGACATACTTAGAAAGACTTGAGTGCAAGGTCAGAAATTTTTTGTACTGAAAACCTGAATCTTTTATCAAAATTATAGGAAAGCCCCATTTATCACTTTTTTCAGTTTTCTCAAGACTTTATTCCATTTCTGAGGTAATCAGTCACCTCAGTTAGTGAATAAGATCAAGAAAGAATTTTTCGAATTTAAATTTCGCGCGCTAATATTTAAAACCAAGAAGGCGCGAAAAAATATTTCGCGCGCGAAATTCAAAATGCGAATTGTTCCTATTTCACTTTTTTGAAGAAGAAAAGTGTTTTAATCATTTTTTGATGCTTCTAAAGACTTTACAATTATAAAATGAGTTTATATAATGTCTACTTTTTTCTGCAAAGTTAAACATTTCTTGAAAGCTCTCTTGTTCGTGTTTTTCGGTTTTGTAGCTTGAAATACGAATTAAAAATCCCATGATTCTCGTTTGATAAGGAGCGTATGAGTGAAAAGAGATAGAAGAGTTTGTACAAGCGAGACGAGCCCAGATGTACAGTTAAAACGAAATGCGCACTCGAGTGGTGACCCAATATGCGTTCGACATTTGTGGCACGTACCAAATGCATAAATTCATATTCTGATTTTGCAAAAGAAGCTGTACTTCCACTTCAAGTGAGTTTGACCTCTGAACTTGGATATCATTTTAAATTCTCTCTACGGTTCCGAAAAAGAAGAGCCGGATGAAGTTTAAATTAATTTTATGTGGATATGAAGATGTTTGTTTCAGTCGCTTGGACCTGCAGTCCAATTTTTTGTGATTGGGAAGATTTTTAACCTGGAAAAAAAAATTGAAAAATGAAAATATGAATGGAAAAACAATGAGAAAGAAAGACAATGACCTCTATAGAAACTGGAAACCGGTAATAATTGGCTCTCGATTTTCTACGTTCTCTCCCTTACTTTCTGGGCAAGTCGAGAGTAAAGAAAGGCAGAGAGCGACTTTTTGTCACTGGTATCGAGACTTTATTTCGCCGATCTCTGATATCGTGTCGAGCCATTTTATTCTCACAATTCTCACAATGAGAAGTGATAAAATTGTGAAAAAATTGAGATATAAGAAAGACGATTATGGAAAAGTAGATTAGATTAATCGTGACAATTAAATTGAATTGATAATCGGTCCGGGTTTTCAAAGAAGACGAGATGTAGGCCACGCAAAGAAAGAGATAAATCCGTATAAAGAATGAGATAATTTCTATGATGGCAAACTTTGTAGGGAATGCAGATGACGAAGCTTGTGAAATGAATGTAAACTGAAACACGTGAAGATGCAACGTCGAGTCTGAAATAAAAAAAAAATATATATATATAAGAGAGTGCAAGGGGCTTTTTAGGTACTGAGAAAAATCTAGAATCAGAAAACTAGAATTTAAAATAAGAAATTAAAGGATTTAAATTTAAATAAAAAATTGATGGAAGTATATCAAAGATTTTATAAGGCAGGTTCAATTTCTCTTCTAGAAATCGGTTTAACCGATTGAAACCGATTAGTTCCAATTAAAAAGCATTAAGCAACGCATTTCTTTAATAGCTTTCAATTGCGGTTTCAAATTTGCATTAATCGGAATAAATCGATTAATTAAGGGCGTTGGATCCAAGTTCTAAATTCAAAATGCCAATTCTTCATTTTGGATGATAAATATTAAAGTTAGATATTTTTTAGCTCTGCAGTGGTATTTATTTTTTTAAGGTAAATATGCGTATAGAGCGAAAAAATATCTAACTTTAATATTTTTTGTGTAAAATGAAACAAATTTCCCTGACAGAAAAGTATTAAAAATACGAACTAATTTTCAGGAAAAATATTATTGAAATTTTTCAAAAATTTTGTATAATATCGTTTTACATCATTTGGTATTTAAAATTTCTTTAAATTCCTAGAAACAACTTAAAGTTTGATGAAATCCTTTCAAAATTGTTAATATTTCATTAAAACCCTTAAATTTTTACTAATTGTTTTAAAATTTCTCAAAATCATTTTAAATCCTTTCAATTCCTTAAAATTTGACTATAATATTTAAAATCCTATAAAATGGCATAAATTCTTTCAAATCTATTAAAATTCCATAAAATCCTTTACAATTTCACAAAATCTTTTATGTATCAAAAAATTTTGCGAAATTCTTTAAAATTCAATAAAAAAGTTTGAAATTCTCTAAAATTACACAAAATCTTTTATAGATCCTTTAAAATTCCACGAGAATATTTATAATCCCTGACAATTTCTTAAAACTCTTCCAAGTTTCTTAAAATCCTTCTAAATTCCATGAAAAACTTTTAAATTCTTTAAAATACGTAAAAATCTCTTAAAATTTTGTAAAATTCCACAAAATCTTTTAAAAATCATATAAATCTCATAAAATCCTTTAAAATTCCATAAAACTCTTTGAATTCCCTAAACTTTCATGAAGTCCTTTAAAATTCGACTAAATCATTTTACTAATATTCAAATTCATTATAATATTTAAAATCCTATAAAATATCATAAACTCTTTCAAATCTGTTAATATTCCATAAAATCCTTTACAATTTCCCAAAATCTTTTATAAATCATAAAAATCTTGTGAGATTCTTTAAAATTTCAATCAAATCCCTTAAAATTTCTTTTAAAAAATTAAAAATTCTTAAAAGCCTTTTAAAATCCTTTAAAATACGTAAAAATCTCTTTAAATTTGGTCAAATTTCACAAAATCTTTTTAAAATCATAAAAATCTCATAAAATCCTTTAAAATTCCATAAAACTCTTTGAATTCCCTAAACTTTCATGAAGTCCTTTAAAATTCGACTAAATCTTTTTACTATTATTCAAATCCTTTGCAATCCCTTTAAATTCCTAGAAACCTCTTAAAATCCTTTTAAATTATTGAAAATCCCTTGAAATCGTTAGAAACCCAAAGAATCTCAAAGAACACTTGTAAATTCTTTATAATCCTTCGAAATCCTTTGAGTTTCTAAAATCTGTTAAATAAACTATAAAATCTACATATCCAATACGACAAAAATAACAAAATTAGCAAAATGTCAATTTCTATTTTCGCTGTCAACTACTCGCATTTCCCTGGCAATTTTTTAATTCCCTGACATGTGGCCACCCTGTTTTTAAAATTCCGTTAATATCTCAGGGAGTTGACCGTTACTCTAAATAAAAACAAAAGACAGCTGAGCAAGGAAAATGCGCGGACGCCAGTATTCGTTATATCGCTCATTCTGATTCGGCAAAACGCAAAACTGGCTCACTTCACTAGAATGGAGCCAACGTTGCAGAGCGAGAGAGGGCGATGATCCCTCGAAATGGAAAGGCGAGATTTTCGAGGGAGATAGATGTCGAAACCTGGAATTGGGTGGATTTTTAATTTCGAATTAGAATTAGTCAGAGGTGAATGATCAGCAAGATTCTCGAGAATTAAGCGAGGCGTTCCACGCCCATTTCGTTGCAAGGAAGAAACACACACGAAGGATCCAGGAGAGTTTGGAAAAAACAGAAATTGAAAGATTCAAACTCACCTTGATGATTAACTCGATTTCGGGCACATCTCCATTAGCCGTGCCGTTCTCGTGGCCGTCGTCCGCCATTTTTTTACTGATTTTGATTCGCTCGCTCGTTGGAAAAAAGGCACTTTTCCGCGTCCGGGAGAGCGCAGATTGTTCACAAAAAAAACTCTTTCAGAATCGAACTTACACCATGGAAGCTCACGGAACACTGAGACAGCGCACAAAAGGAAAGTAACGGCTTAATGCACTAGCGCAATGGTTGGCGAGATTTGGATCTAAGGAGTAAGAAACTGTCGGTAAAGTGGAAAACGAGTCTGGACAAGTTTTAGCGCGAACGCTCAAGTTCTTTTAATGATTTTTATCTATTTTCAGAGCCTGCAAGCAAAGCAGTCCTAAGGATTTCAAAGAATTTAATAGGATTTTATATGGATCGTCAAAACGAACTTGTAAAAATGTAAAAATATAATACTCCAGTAATTTTAAATACAAGTAAGTATCGAGGTAGGTTAAACTAAGTTTTTTTTATCGAACCAAATCGTAATAACAAGGATAACAAGCCCAAAAATACTAACTAACAATACTATTCTAAAATTACTAAAAGTAATTTTAAATACAAGTAAGTACCGAGGTAGGTTAAACTAAGTTTTTTTTATCGAACCAAATCGTAATAACAAGGATAAAAAGCCCAACAATACTAATCTTAAAATTCGATTTTTTGATTTTATTAAAAAAATATTAGACAAATATTTTTTCTCTCTTTATAAGTAGGAAAATGGACTATATCTACTGATATAGTTCTATTTTATAAATGAGTAAAAATACAAAGTTAAAAAAATGAAGCAATCGAATTTTGAGGTTTTAAGGGCGTTGGACCCCAACTGTTAAGCTCCAAATTCAATTCTCCATTTTACTGAACGAAAATTATAGATAAATATTTTTTCGCTCTGTACGCATAATTCTACTTAAAAATTGATTAATACTACAGAGGGAAAAAAATTCCAATTTTAATATTTCTTGAGTAAAACGAAGAAATCAAATTTTTGTATTACAACTTGGCTCCAACACCCTTGAAATTTGTATAGGGAAAAATGAAAATCGCAGTTTACATTGTATAAGGTATGTTATTTATTATATCTTATGTACATTCAACATCGTCTTGACAACACCATAGGAAAAATGTTTTAGAGTCATCCCAAAAATTTGTCGACAGTTTCTATCTTGCGCTCTCTTATTTTTCATCTCTTTATACAATAGAATCATTCAAGACACGGAGGCGATGCGTGTTGGCCAATCGGAAACTCATCATTGGCAATTACTTACTAAAAATAATCCTGTTAAATACAAATACGTTATTGCAAACGTATTTCAAGCGATGTAAACCGGACGGTACCTGTTTTGTTATAATCTCAAAAAAATGTCTCTCATTTTAGTTTTAATTACTTTTTTTTTGTTGATTCCGAAGCAGGTACTTTGGCAAAAGGAGTTCGCTCTAAAAAAAGATGAGTGGAAAAGTATATAAAAAAAAAAATTAAACAACGCACACTTAGTACGTGGTTCAATCATTAATAAACGCTTAACTAACATTATTCTTATCGACTCGACGATCGTGTTCACTCGCTCTTTTTATTTTTATTTATACAAGGCGGAGTTTTTTTATAAACTCCAAAATAAAGGAAACGCCTTTCTGCCTTTTTTCCTCATTCTAGCGATAGATAAACCTATTTACGATAATAAAAGTTCTTTAATTTAGTCAGATTTCTAAATAATAAATAAGTTTCTTTTTTTTTAATAAATAGTAGTACAGAATTACAAATGCGATAATTGTTAGGGAATTAAGTAGAAAGTGTGAGGTGTCTATCGATTTCGCTTTTTCGAAAATAGAGTCCTTTCTGCAACTTTTGAAAGATTTTCAAGCGAACTAAAATGTATAATTTGAATTTTTCGCTGGAAATATTCCAACTTTATTGAATTTGAATGCAAATATATATTTCTCAAAAGTCAAAATTGAAAGCCAGAATTTTCAAAGCGTTATAATTTAAGCAAAAATTTAAGAGCTTATTTTTAAGTTTGTCTTTGCTCATTCTGGCGAGAATTTTTAAAAATATTTTCAAAATTTCGGAAATCACTCTATTTTGGATTTTCCTTTAGCTTCACAGACATTTTTAGACAAGGACATTCACGCTGATTCGGGAATTTTGATTTCAAGAGACAAATTCGCAAAATTCGAATTTGCGAAATTGCTCTTTTTCTTATTTATTTACGTTTTTGCTCTTTTCTTTCTCTCCTGCAATCTTGACACACGCCTATCGAGATTTATTTAAAACGCAGTCTCTAGATTATTTGTTTAACGTCTTAGCACGAAGACTTAGGAGTAGCGCTAATAATTAATATCTTTTGAAATCTTTTAACATTTCTATATAAAAATCTGCATTAGCGGGTATTTACTTAAATCTGAACGACTTAGTCGTCATTTTGAGTTGCTGTTTACTTAATGAACAAATTTTGCTATTATTTTAGAGATTATTTTTAAGCGTGGCGCTAACACGATTTTTGGCGGGAAAATAAAATCGCAAAATTGTAAAAACTCGAATTTAACGATCCAAAGTCAAAAAAATTCCTCTAAAAATCAAAATACACAATTCGCAAAAGAAAATTTCATCAAAAACTAAAAACCTGCTTTTAAATTGCCAACCCAAAGTCCCTTTCTCTCTTTAATCATTAGAGATTACAAGTGGTCAGTCGTTTTCAATTTTTATTCGATGAACTACTTAAAAATTAAACTGGAATGGACTTGTTGAAAAAAAATGCGGCTTGAATTTTCTAATTTAATGAGTTTTGTGATTAATAATTAATAATCACTGACTAATGATAATTCCCATCGTGAATTCTCGTTCGCGTATTTTTCCTAGTTTCGCCTTTGAGATTTTCGGATCAGATCCGACTCGAAATGCAATTGATAATTTACAATTGATATGTTATCAACAAAATCTCACTCCATAAAAGTTTCGCAGAACGTTTTAACGTATGACTTAAAATTACGCATATAGATTTCAAAATTTAAATCGAAGATCAACACGCGCGTTATAAAGAGCACGAAGCGTAATTTTTATCGTAGGTTCTTCATTCTTATTCATTTATTATTAATTCTCTCTTTAATTATTTCATATCAAGTCTCGCTTTCTGTGTCTGTCTTTTCCTTTTCTTATTTCTCCTTTATTTATATTTTATCTAACTTCAAAATTGAAATTCTTGAAAGCGTCCACATTTTTCTCTTTTCTCTTCTACGTTTCCTTTCCTCAATTCAATTTCGAAATATTCCAGTCTCTCCACAAGATTCACACACACATTCATAAATTCACATCTCTTGGCACATTTTTCATAGGTACTCGCCAGAAAATTATCGATTAATTTTTATTACCGTCGATTAATATCGAATTTCGATAATTATCGATAATATCGATTATTATCGATTATATTTATTGGTTGTATCGATTTTATCGATTTATATTGATCGATTGTATCGATTAATATCGATTGTATCGATTAAAAATCGATAGTATCGATTAATATCGAGTAAAACCGTTTAAGTAATTCTTTTGGTCAATTGAGTACCTCCCACTTTTCACTTTCAATATTTCGATAATCGACAGGTACCTATACAGAAAGAGTATATAATATATATTTATATATATACTTATATAGGTAACACTAAAGGCAAGAATTGTATCATTTCGTAGTTTGTTCTTTGTTCGTTCCTTGTTCCTTCGTCAGACTTTACATTCCTAGTAATTTAAGGATTTAAAATTCAGATTTCAGGACAATAAAAATTTGTAGATCCCAGTCTCACACTTCATTACTTTTCCCTAGGATTTTTAATTAAGCACGGAGCGATAATTACTGCGAAAGCATTTAGCGATTAGCTTTATTTATATTTTATTAAATCTTTAGAAGAGTGAAAACAGTTTCATTTTGAAAAGCAAGTTTGAAAATTTCAAAAATAAAAGAGCCCTAAAATACAACGTCGAAAACTCTTTTATTTCTGTTATTTATTTTTTCGCTAAAAATTAATTTTTTTTTTTCAATTCAGACGAAATAAAATAAAATTGTTTATCCTCTTCCGCAGATGTTTCAATAAATTTGAATAACTTTCCTTTTCTTCACTCGCGAGTCGGGATTCGATGATTTTGAGTTTTAGGCCATGCGCATTGATATTTAACATAAATCTCCTATTATCTGTAAATGTAAGAATAATTAGGGGTCGTATCTCAGTCGTTGCATAAAGTCTTTTTTCATTTAACGTTCCTTACGTTTTACGTTTACGGCAGTGATTAATATTAAGTCTCCTTGAAAATAAAGCGCCAGAAAAAAATTCCTCGGAAGAAACCTTTTTAAAATTTTCTAATACATAAATAAATTCTCTTTTTAATAATTTATAAATAAACTCTCTTTTTAAAAATGAAAAACAATTCGTCCAGGAAGGAGGGAAATAATTTATATTAAATTTCTTTTCTGACTTTCCTTCCGGGGGATTTTTTCGGGATTTTCATTTCGGCGGAAGAAATACGGAACTGACGCGACTCACGCGGGAAACGGAAAAGAGAGATCTTGGGTTTTATATCGTTCTGTCAATTTTCACATTGACAATTTTCAGTTGACATTTTTTCACTTCGATATTTTGTCGCTCTCCTCGAATTAAACTTAAAATCGAGGCGTCGCATTTTATTTATAAATTACGAGATCCTACGAGTTCGCTTCGCTTTATCGACGTGTAACAATTAATAGAAATTCTCTACGACTAAATACACTCTATTAACTGGGAAATTTTGTCTCCGGGAGGTTGCGATATTTTTCTACATTTCCTCTGACCTTCAATTTCCTAAGATTTTCATAATCTTATTTCGTTCTCGAAAGCAATTGAAAAATAATATTCAGCCTTTCGCAATAAGCATTTTTTCACATTTTAGCAAAATTTTGCACATTTTTTAAAAAACAATTTCTAATCGTTTTCACATAAAATCAATAAATATCAGAAGATCAGAAACGCCCCCTCCTCCCCCCCGTGAAATATCTTGCATTCGATGCAGAGTTTCTCTTGGTTTCGAGTCCAAGCTTTTTATTTTAATTTCCACCCCGTGGAAGTTTTTTCTTCTATACCTTAAATCTCCAGTCTCCATTCTTTGGGGAATGGAAAAATGGACTGATTATGGATTATAGAAAGTGGATTCTGTACAAAATCATTTCTTTTCTAGTTTTCTCTTTTACAGACTCAGAGAATTAAGTTCGAAGTCGGAGGAATACTAGACGAGAAATCCTTGGGAGGTGGCGGACATTTGAGCTCGCAAGGCGGTCACGCTGTTCATTATTTTTTTCTGGTGACCGACGAGAGTTATACCCAGGGCAGTTAACTCCTGGACAGTGACTCGGGCAGCGGCTTCGAGGGTTGTGACTCCCGCCCTTTCGAAACTTTCTGCATACCGAGACATCTTTATGGAGGCCAGCCATTCGCTGACGGATGTCAATTGCGTCAGGTCCACTGCGTCCGGCGCCAGTGGATTTGTGCCCCTGTGGAATTAAATTTAACGTTAATTAATTTGATTTTGAAGCCAGGTGGATCTAAAGTAAAGGTTTTGGGAAAAGTAGATTACAGGGTCAATAAAAACGGGGTCTAAAGAAGATTCAGACTACAAAGGCCTTTTTTAAAATTAATTTTTACACAATTGTTAGGGGTTACGTTTAAGTCTGGTCCCCGATAATTTTGGCGCGAAATTTAAATTTAAACTTAAAAAATCAAAATTAAAGATCAAAATTAAAGATAAAAATGAGCGGGAAAAATTCACTCTTATCGGGGACATTCTATCACTTCTGGAAAAAGGATCGATTACGTTTTATGCCCTCAGAGAAAAAATAAAACCTTGACCAAGTTTCCACAATCCTTTAGTAAAAATAACGATTTACTGAAGGCCAATCAATTCCGATTCCTGATTAATGACTCTGAGTTTCTAACGATAAGTTGAGAGTGTCAGGATTGAAGATTAAGTGCGAATTATTCATTCTTGAAAATCTCATTTGTTCAGAAATCTCAGAGAGTTGTTTGCACTTTATCAAGTCTTGGTATAAAACGTAATCGTCTTTTGACGAGAAACTTTATGTACAATTGGATAAATTCTTGTGCCTCGCAATCTTGATGCATGTGAATTTCTAGGGAACAATTCACTCGTCTATTTCTAGAGGTTTAGAAAGGGGTTTAAAGGGGTTTTTATAGATATTTCATTAAATAAGTTCTTGGTAATAAAAATTGATTCTTACCTTTGAAATTTCTTAATTTGACAAGTATTTTTCTAAATTTTTTATTTTTCTGATTCAAGTTGAGACACGCTTAACTTGAAAAAATGTGAAATTGCCAATTTTAGCATTTAATTCGATTTATTGAACATATTTTCAGAAAGCAACAGTTTCGTATTAAAATTAAATCAAGAATCTTAATCTAAATCGGGATCTCGATCAAGATTCGTAATATACACATATTTTATACGTATATATATATAGGTATATAATATATATAATAGGTATATATAATATATATATAATTACTTCTTTTTTATAATAATTTATATACAAAAACACACTCAGTGCAAAAGAAACCTTGAAAGGATTTTTAAACAAAGGCGCGCGAGCAAATTTCACACGTCTTTATCTGATTTCCACACTTTCTTACAATAATTAGTTTTAATCTATAACTAGGTAGTATTTTACAATCTGTTGGCTCGCCCGCCTTCGAAAAGGCAAAACACGCATATTTACAATATAGGGGCAGAGCAGAAATTTGCGTCCTAATCAGATTTTTAAATTTAATTTAATTATCTTCTAACTTCAAAATTCGAATTCGGTATTTTATTCAACAAATTGTATTGCTTTTTGACTGAAATGAAGTTTGGATGTTAGAACTTTGATCCAACACCCTTAATTAAATTTCAAAAAATTTTTAATTTAATTAAACATTTGTTTGAACTTTAAACTCTAATTTAGAAGCAAATTTAAAAAAAACGCCCTAATTTCTAGACCAAAATGAATTTTTTAATAAAAAAAATCTAAATTTCTCTCGAAAATCAATTTAAGACACAAATCTCCACTTGGATAAGATCACTGCATGGATATGTATTAATAAAGAATAACTTTGTAAATTTTAAATTAGGAGCGGTGCGACCTTTGTCTTGTTAGCTAATAATTTTAGTAATCTCTATAATAATTAATAGTATTAATAAAATGGACGTACACATAGTATAGTAATAAATACGAGTATTAGATATCCTTATTATTTACATATGGATGGATACGGTGCATATGAAGCAAGCAGTGCGATACGAACTAAAAGGGTACAAGCAGAGCAAAAACACTGACTACTTGGGGGAATATCCGACATTCTCAGAAAAAAGAGAACCCCTTTCAAAAAATTAAAATAAGACCTATTTCTATCCTAATACAATTAAAATAATTCATTAAAATCCCATAAGAATCCCATAAATAATATTAAAATCCCAATTTCCACCAGAAAGGCGTTTTTTGACTTGGTGATGCCAGTGGAATTTTTTTTGACTTGGTGACGCCAGTGAATTTTTTTTACTTGGTGACGCCAGTGGAATTTTTTCCAATTTCTAAATTTTCTCTCTCCCTCAATTTTCCCACTTTTAAGGTTCTCTTTTTTCCTCGATTTCCGGCAGAAGCCGTTCTACATTTTTACCTTTTCCTCAAATGCACGTTGGAAGCCGACGTAGCGGGTGGGGGTGGGGGTGGGGCACCCCTTTCCCTGATTCTGACAATTGTTAGCATTTTGTTAGTGCATGGAGGCGACACCAGCGCGTGTGATACTACCTCGTGTTTTTTTCTCTCTCACTCTCTCTCGCATTCTCTCCTCACTCACTCTTTCATTTTTTCTTGACGTTCTCTCTCCTTGTTCATGTTTTGTTGATGTATGTATGGATTTGGACTCTTGTGTGCAAAATGTTCAGTGTGAAAAGGTCTTACGACTCGGAACTAAAAGAAAATCTTGAAAGGGATTATAAAAATCGCGAGATATTTGAAAGACAATTTTCGAAATATTTTTTTTTCTCTTTTTTTTGAGTATTATTTAAGTGGGCAAATTCGTAAAACGTTTTCCCAGATTGGTTTCGTTATCTCGACTCTCACTGCTCTCGCACTCGTTTGTTTCTCTTTCTCGATCTCCCTCAGTCTAATATTTACGTATATTTAGTTTTAAGTTGAATTTATTACGCGAGATATTAATATGCGATTATCGATACTCGGCATCGCGTACATTTTGAAATCTCTCGAGTATAAAAATACTATTCTAACCAGTCGAAGGTCGCGATCTTCGTAGATAAGTCTTTTAATCAAAGGGCCCGTATCTCCATCTCTTAGTAAATTTTCCAATCGCTTTGCGATTAAGGGGGTTGGAGCCAAGCTCTAATCTAAAAATCTTATTTCTTCATTTTACTCAAGAAATATTAAATTTGGAATTTTTTCCCTCTGTAGGATTAATCAATTTTTAACTAGAATTATGCGTACAGAGCGAGAAAATATCTAATTCAAATATTTTTCAAGTAAAATGAAAATATTCAATTTTGTAGATTTTGAATTCCTCGTTTTAAGCAAAGAATATCGAAATTAAATAATTTTTCTCTCTGTACGCAGTCTTATATTTAATAAAAGATTAGCGCTACAGAGCGAAAAAATATATAATTTTATTTATTTTTGCTTAAACCGAAGAATTCGAAAGTTATCTTTGATCCAAGACCCTTAAAGTAATGAAAAAATAAACCGAAAGAGATGGAAATAGAGCGATTAATCCTCTTTCGTCAATAAATATTATATTAAATACAATCCTATGTATGTCGCGTTTTAAGACTAACACCATGAATGACGATACGAATAATTGAAGTAATGAATAATTGAATTAATGAATAACAATAGAAAATTCTGAAAGACTATAAGCACGCCAATCACGTGAATATTCTAAAATCTCCGGGCTATTCTAAATTGCTATTCGTTGGTTGGATTCGTCCTCTATTTTCATTTTTTTTTTCACTACACAGGTATCTAATAATTAACCATTTTTTTAAAACGATCTACATATTTTGTAACATACATCTTTCGTTTTCTCGAGCTACTATATTTATTATTATTCTTTTATTTAGAAACTCTACGCTTTCGATTATCGAGAGTCGATATTTCGATCGACTCTACACTCAATCCTCCCAATGGATTCATAACTAAAAAGCAGAACTGGGAGGATTCCAGTAGCGCGAAAAAAAAAAATCACGGGTTATTTACAGCGGTTCCTAGTCTTTTGATATTTACCCTTTCCGTCGAAAGAAAGTTACAATGCCCTTTTCTAGGTGGTCGCCTCGAGGTTTGGAAAAAAGTTTCGACACTCGAGGCGTGAATAAGAATTAGGAAAAAAAAAAAAGAAAAAAAGAAAGAGACTCAAGTTTCGAGGTTCGCAAAAAAGAAGTTATAAGTTGAAAAGACTTTCATCAGTTTTGAATTAATTTCCCCTTTCGAAGTTACAATTGGAGGGAATCGTAGCAAATGTAACTCTAACTTAAGAATAGAACTAAACTAGCCCGATGGACGACTTGCTTCTTCGCAACGAGTCTAACTTTACAAAACTTAAACTCTGCAGAGTATTCCCTAATTATAATTTATAATAATGAATAGTCGTAAAAATAATGGTGTAAAAATAATTACAGGACAAGTCTCTCGAGCCACCTTCGACCTGAGAAGGGCCGAATGTCATTTTTACAGGTCAATTTATTATTGTTTGTACATTATAATTTCTCGGATTGTCCAGGATGAGGGGAAGGTGGCTTGAGAGAATTTTGGGAGCTGGATCTTCACAAAGTATCAAAATCGAGAGATCTGAAGTTCGATAAAACTCCACTGCGCAGAATCCGCAACTATCTATCCTCAAAATTCCAACTCTTCGAAAAAATATTTAGTTTTTTTATTAAAACGATTTTTAAGTCAGATTTTGAATTCTACCCTTTAAGGAAAAAATTAAGTATTAAGTTCGCGTTTTTCTGCGTTCCACGTTTTGTCACTAGGGATTTCAGCCAATCACATCTTTCTAGTGATCTTCAGCCATTTTGTTACTAGGTAGCTGAGCCAATGATATTCGCCTAGTTACTTTTAGGGGCTCTGTCATTGGCTAAGCTGGCTAGTGACTTTTTCTAACTTCAATATCTCCCTGCTTCCAAAAATTCGAACTTTCGCAGCTTTTGGCTCAAAAATCAGTCGATTTTGAGACTTTTAATCCAGACTTTGGCTGATATTAGCCAAAGTGAGTGAAGGGGACCCAATTGGGATAAGTGAGAGGTGGTTGATGTGGGAGTGCGTGTGTAGCCGAGTGGGTGTGATAGTGTAGAGTTCGGCCGGCTCCTGCTGGCATTACTGGAACGGCAATCGCTGATTGGGCCTGATGGCCCACTACCTCTACGAACTGGCCTGAACCTGAGCCTGGAATGGCCACCTGTGCAGCCTGGGCAGCCGCGCTATGACTTGTCACATAGTATGGATTGTGTGCAGGCGGCCTCACACTGTTGTTGTTGTAGTTGTCGATGTAGATGTGGTAGTCGAGTTGAGTTGTTCGTAGTCGGGTACCAAAGACACCACAAAACCAAAACCACAAAGAATTAGCCCAGAAAAAAGAAAGGAAGAAACTAAACCAAGGATTCGGGACGGGAACTTTGCAGGAACTCTACAAGTTTTTCGGAAGGAGTTCCAAACTGGAAACTCCCAGTGGGTCAAAGGGAATTTCGAGGATATTTGGATTTAAATAATAAAGCATTAAAAGCGACAAAGCTTTCTGAAAGCCACCGCAGTACGACGCGTAGCCCTTAACTATTAAAAAAAAAAAAGACCACGAAAAAAAAAAATACGTAGACTTTCGTCCATAAATTAATTTTGCTCCCAGCTGTTAGCGAAAGGCTCCCGGGGGAATTTTGAGGAGTGAAATAAAAGAATGTTAGAGAAATAAAAAAAAGAGGAAGAGAAAAAATTAAAAAGAGGTAGAGTCCAGTTTGACACGTTTCCAGTAATGCCAATCAGGTTTTTTTTTTTGAGGGCACTCCGAGCGTATCCTTCTTTGACCCTTTGTAGAAGATTCGTGAAGACTTTTGTGGATCGAGACTTAGGCGTGTACAATTAGATGAATTAACACAACATCGAAGCCCAGTATAGCAGAAACAGAGAACATAGAGCGTGTGAGCTTTTGTTTAGCGAGAAACGGAAACTTTTTAGCTGTCGAGAAAATTAATTTATGGACACGATATGTGAAACTCGCGTGGCATGCGGCATGATTTATGCTAAAAGATGATGCAACGACTTAGCAGAAAATTGTCAAGAAGGTAACATCGAATTGACTTGAAAAACTTTTAATTACTCAAATTATCTGCCAAGTTGTTTAAGTGATGATTAGGCTTGCACCGATCGTACTACGTTAGTCAAGTTCCCTAATCCCTAATCCTTAATC
Source organism: Synergus umbraculus (assembly GCA_900474325.1). NCBI lineage: Eukaryota > Metazoa > Arthropoda > Insecta > Hymenoptera > Cynipidae > Synergus > Synergus umbraculus. The sequence continues at coordinate 88,374 of UCOK01018636.1, read as the reverse complement.
TCCATTTAGTTTCTTGTTAATAAATTAAACTCTGGCGGTCACGTAATCCTAACAGATTTTAGTGACAATTCTGATCAAGTTTTAAACTTAAATAGGTCTAGATTTAATCTAGATTAAACTGACAATGAGCAGAAACGATGTTTACCTGTTCTGGGCGATTTTCCTCAAGGTGTCGGGACTGCGAATGAGTTTGTCGAGGGTCTGAGTCAGATTGGAAAACGTGGGTCGGTGGGTCCTCTCCTTCTGCCAGCAGTCCAGCATCAGCTGGTAAATTGCTTCGGGGCAGTCCATCGGAGCTGGAAGCCTGTAGCCTTTCTCGATGGACTTTATCACATCCTGGTTCGACCAGTTCCAGTACGGCCGCTCGCCGTATGACATCACCTCCCAACAGACTATTCCCATGCTCCAGACGTCGGAGGCGCTTGTGAATTTTCGGAACGCTATCGCTTCCGGGGCCGTCCATCGCACTGGGATTTTACCTCCCTGAAAACAACAAATTTATAAGTGTCTTCGAAATTAAAAAAACAAAACACTAATCACCTTGAGCTCAGGGTTTTTAGAGGCGGGAATTTAAATTTGAAGCTGCTGAACCTTGCCCTAGTAGCAAGATAACTGCAGACTGGCGTCAGCTGGGCGTTAGGAAAAGCAGAATCTGTCTACAGCCTGAGAGCGTCATAAAGATATCTTTAGGACGTCCGTGTCAGTCCAACTGATGTCCTAAAGACGTTCGACGTCAAAAAAACGTCTTCAAGACATGAGACCAGCGCCGGAACTAGGGTAGAGCGACAGGAGCGGTCGCTCTAGCGCCAAAAGGCTCCAAAGGCGCCCTATCCTGATTGAAGCCTAGATCCGCTGCTGCATGAGACGCCTTTGGACATCACTTGGATTGAAATAGACGACCTAAGGACGTCTTTAGGACGTTCTTGGGATGTTCTTGCCCACCGTGTGGGAAAAATATCTTCTAAATAGGTTTACTTAATTTATTTAGCTTTATTTTAGCCCTTTCTGGGAGAATATCCTCCGGCTTCTGTCATACAAGCTAGACGTTGCTACTAGGGTTGAATTACACTCCAGAACTTACCCTGGTTGTGTAGGCTCCTTCAGTCGCGCTCTCGATCTCGCGACTGAGGCCGAAATCTGCGATTTTGCAGACAAGGGCCGCGTTGACGAGGACGTTCCTCGCCGCGAGATCCCGATGAACGTAGTTCATCTCTGCGAGGTACTGCATGCCGCTCGCGATGCCGCGCAGCATCCCGACGAGCTGGAGTACCTGGAACTTGCCGTCGTTGGCCCGCAGGAAGGTGTCCAGACTTCCGTTCTCCATGAACTCGGTTATGATCATCACTGGGTTACTCTTGGTCACCACACCCTGGAGGAATATCACGTTCGGGTGTTCAAACTGACCCATGATCGACGCCTCAGTCAGGAAGTCGTTCCGCGCCTTGTCGGCCGATCCTGGCTTCAGAGTCTTAATCGCCACATCGATCTCTGATCGACCGTCTGGTGGCAGTTTTAACTTTCCTCTACACACGTCGCCAAATTCTCCTCCACCTGGAAGTAAAGGTTTCTCTGGTTAAATTCAATCTAGAAAGAGTGTCGAAGCTACTGAGAACTTAACGGTGATGAAAATTGTAATTGTTGGTGTCATTTTTTGACTAGAGGACCAAGGGTTCCCAATTGAGAAGAGATTGACTGGAGAGAAATATCTTGCCTATAATTGCTTCTATCGTGATGTATCCGGCGTCGATTTCCCTCGCGAATTCCCGAACCGCCTGATTGGGATCTTCGTAAGTGTGAGGGTCGACGTAGCTCCTGGAACTGGCGCCCCCTGTGCCTCCAGCACCTGCACCAGCAACTCCCACTGCAGGAGTGAAGAGTGGCGTGGTCACTGTAACGTCACGAAAACAGAGTTCATTATATTTACACCGGGGCCGACCTGGTGAATTTTTGACGGAAATTTATCGTCGTTTTTTTTTTGGTTTTTACTCCTAAGCATTCTCTCACTTAAATTTCTGATTTAAAGATGCCAAAAAGATCCCAGCCAAACCGAAAAACACCCATAAGATTCCAAATCTCTCGACAATTGATCCTTTCTCGGAGATTGTTCTTGAATTTTGAATTTCTTTTCAATACCAAGAATAGACTGAGGAGTCAATTTTTAAGCCGCCAAAGATTCGAGTACAGCCAAGTTTCATGCCAACTTATCTTAGGTTCGAGATAAATGTTAGTACGAACGCAATCCAGTCCAGCTTGAAAAGTTGGACTCATTGGAACGAATCGATTTCAGTCTGAGGTTGCAGAATATCCAGACAAGTTCTGCAATTCTGCAATTTTGAAGTGCCGAATCTGATTTCACGAGAAGAGTTTTAATTTCGTTTTTGTCTTGGAATTTTGTCAGACTGAAACCGATTGACTTTTTTTTTGCACTCGTCTTGTTTTTGAAAGAGGAAGGCTTTCCTTTTTTCAAAAGAGAGACTTGTGCGATTTGAGATTTTTTTTTTATTTTTAGTTGAAAAATAAGAGAAAAAAACATCGAACGTGTGTCGACCTGGTCGATTCATTTTGATGATTTATTATTTTTTAGAGAAGAATAAAAATGTGCAAGGATCATGCTTCGTAACAATAGAGACTAGGCTAACGAATAAAAAAAGAAAGCTGGTGACGTACAGGCTGAAACGAATAAAGCTTTGAAATTTTCTCTAGATTTTAGAGTGTCGTTTGTTTGAAAACTAATTTTGCAGCGTACAAATTTAAAAGCGTGCTAATTTGAAAGCAGCTAAATTTATAAATATATTTTTTATTAAAAAAAAATTTTAATGATCGACACCTTGAATTTAGGAAAAAAAAGTCACTTTCCCAAGCGCAAATAAAAAAACTTACACGGCGATTTGTTCTTGTTGGTATGGGTTGTCACAATCGGTGAACTGTCCATTTTGCAGTGCACTGTGAACAACACAACAACCAACAAACTGATTGACAAACAGCAACAAAAACGAACTTAAAAGGAAATTAAATTTGTGAAGTGATCGATGAACGGAAAATGAAAAAAAAAATGAAATAAAATTCTAAAAGTGTTTATTCGATGAAACAAGCCCGTACGTAAAAAATTGACTGATAATAACAGAGAGATGAAGTAAGAGAATTCATGCACATTTCACAGAAAACACAACTATGCAGGCAAAGCAGACGCCCGCATAAGCACACAGAAGCGAATTAAACTAGGCAATTTTGAAATTTAATTCGGACAATTAATTGAGCTCTTCATTATTTCTGAAAGCGATTTTAATTAGAAAGCGTCTCGAGTTGAAAGTTGAAAAACTGTTAACTCGATTTTGAAAGCCTTCAAATATCAACACATCAGAAATTCCAAGCTTTACAAATTAAAAGTATTCGAGTGAAAGCGTTTAAAATGAGAAGCGCTTATATTTAAAAGCGTAATTAATGGGATAATAAAATGTGGGAATTATTTAAAAAAGAAGGAGGCTGAATTAAATTTTAGTTAAAGTTGAGTGCTAATGGTATCTTTTTTCTTAAATAAAACCAGTTCAACCAGACGAAGTAATAACTATAATTTTAAAATCCATTAAAATTCAACTTATACCCAAAATAGTTTCAGCCACTCTGGAAATTCAATTTTCTCGTTTTACTCAACAAATATTACAATTAGACACTTATTTGTTAAGTAAAATAAAAAAATTGAATTTAGGGATTAGAAGTTGGATCCAAGATCCATAAAGAAACCGTAGATTAATAATTGAGTAAATAATTCATTAAATTAACAAACTTCGTGTGCCTATACTTGCGTTTGCAAACGACTACTGACTAAATCTATTTCATTCTCAGGGGTGCAGTGACAATCTACAAAAAAAAACTGAGACCCTAAAAAACTTGAGGTGTGGATAGACTTACTGTAGGTCACAACTAGTCCTGTAGTAGCAGGCGATTGTGTACATTGTTTCATAGGTTTCATAGGTTTTTTCATGGAGGCAGGTTCGAGAGTTTAGGGGAATCGCACATGAAAAGAAAGAATCGAAAGGATTTCGTTAGACAAATAGCAGTCAAGCTACGGGCCAAAACATGTTCGAAATACCTAGTAATTAACTATAGATATTATAATCTCATCGCTTCAATCTTCACTTGCAAAAAATTAATTTTTTTTTTTCAAATTTTTTAAATCTTCTTTTTGGATCTCTTTTCTTTTTATCTAGATTAGTATTTCATCTAAAGGGTTTACTCGACAACAATGTGAGAAAATCATCATAGATTTACATACGAGGGCGTGAGACACTTGCTAGGGCTAAAGGGGTGGTTCCAATATTAGTCACAAGACACGAGGGCGTAGTGAGACAACTATAGAGCGATAAGGGGTGGTGAATATATCTTCTAAAGAGAGAGAGGTGATATTATTCTTATTGGCTCGCTGCCTCTACGTACCTTCGCCGTTTCTGTATTCCAGGGTATCGCAGTCGCTTGGTTGCTTCTTGTTGCATTCGTCAGAGGCTCTGCTGCACCGAAATTGCATTATATCAGTGAAAATTATAAAAGGAAATCGCTTAAACTAGTTTTCATTCAATACTTCAAAAGTGCTTTTCATTTAAGAGTACTCAACCCAATTTATATCCTCAAAATTCCAACTCTTCATTTTACTCGATAAATATTACAAATAAACGTTTTTTCTCTTTGTACTGGTATTCATTTTTCATTCTCTGTATCGAAAGAGCAAAAAAGTATTAAAAGTAAAGATTTATTTTGCTCTGTAACTATAGTTCTATATTTACTCTTATTTTTTCTCTTTGAGTAAAATTTAAAAATGGAATTCTGAGGCTAGTATTTCGATTGAAAACCCTTAAGGCTTTTTATTACGATTTGATGTTCGAAAAATATTATAGTTTATGTGCCTAAGCACTTCCCAATCCCATGAAGAAGTCGATTAAAGAACGTATATTACCTCCTGAGGAAGAGGACCGTCATGATGATGATGATGACGAGAAGAACTACAACCGCGACAATAGCTCCGGCGATTATTCGAACCTGCATGTTGTCCTCGTCTCCAACGTAATCTAGAAAAGCAATTCGTCATTAAAAATATTCCAAATATTCCAAACATTAAAAATACTGAAAGGAAATTTATAAGAAAAATGATCCTCGCTAAAGTTACCTAGTCCCATAGCATGGGGTGTCTTTTTGTAGACGACCGGCGTGTACTCGCCCCAGCCTCTTGTCGTTTTTGCTCTGACTTGAAGAGCATATTCCGTTCCGGGTTTGAGTCCCTTGATGGTGGCGTAGAGGTCGGAAGTTTGTATCACAGAGGCGTTTGAAGCGTCGCTCGAGTGCGGATAACATCTCACTAAAAAGAGAGGCTCTTTGGAGACAAATCGAAACGTCTCTGTTAATTCCACTACTCTTTGGATAGGGTATAGATACATAATGAATGTCAAGCGAGACAGAATAAGAAAGTTAAGAGGGATAGGATACGAGATAAAAGAGTCCTTGAAATCGGAAAGAATAGGGGAAAATCTTTACCTTCGTATCTTTCTACAAGGTCGCTGTCTCCCGCGATATCAGCGACAGGCGCATCCCAACTAATACTGAGTTCAGTACTTTTGACGCTCGTGATCCTGACATTGCTCACCAGGTTCGGAACACTTGCCTCCGTCGTGACTGTAATGTCCACGTACTCACTCGTTCCAGCCAGAGGCGAGACTCCATTTTCTGCGAAGACCTGGAAGCGGTAGGTCGTCACGGCATTGAGGTCCGTTATCGTGATCTTCGTATCGTTGAAGGTTTCCTGCAGGAATAAAAGTAAACATTGAAAATAAAGTTATAAATAGAATACAAGATTTCTCTCAAGTGCCTCTTTAAGTCATGCAATATTAAAGTCTCTCTTTACCTTATTCGTGGGAATGTACTTGACTCCCGTGCTACATGAATCGCAAACGACTCGGTAAGTTGTGTCCTGTCTGCCACCTAAAACGTGAGGGGCATTCCAGGACAGGATCACAGTCGACTGATCAACAAAGTTGACTGTCAGGTTCTGTGGCGCCGATGGAGGTTCTACAAAATTAAATTAACATATTAAAAACGTAATAAAATAAAGCAGAAGTTCTAATAATGATCAAATAATGAACAAAAGAGATACTTACGAGTACAGGGCATTTTCTTGGGATCCTTTGGCGCCCTAAAGTAGCCCGCATCACATCTGCATTCCGTGAAGGAATAATCAGGCGCCTTGCTGTGAGCTGGACAAGGTTCGCACTGATGAGATCCGGCCTCGTGCTTGAACTTGCCAATAGGGCACTCGTTGCACTTTTGCTTATCAGCATCAGCCTGATAACCAGGTTTGCAGTGGCATCCACCGGCCGGTAGGTACCATTTTCCATCTCCCTTGCAGAGGAAAGTCGGCTGCTCGATTTTTATAGCATTATGAACGCAGACTCCTTTGGCTTGTTCGATGAGGGCTACTTCCCTGCCTGTCGGCGTTTTCGGGAAGTGGGCAAAATTCACGGAAACTTCAGGACAACTGATGTAGTAGACTTTAATCGCGAGGATCGAAATGCAAGCTCCTTGATCCCTGAAGGCGAAGTAGACTCCCTTTTTGGTCACTGGGATTGATTTGACCTCTGTGTTGATTATCACCTCTGTGTTAGTGTTAAACCTCCCATCTCCGGCCGCAATTCGACCTGAAAAATAAATTATCATTTGGCTCAAAAAAAGGATTCGATTGGATCTGGAAATAGACTTAGGGGAACCAAACACATCAAATTGAACGAATTGGGCTCTTCTGGTAGCGGAGAAACTTACTGCGCAGCTTTAAGAGTTCAGGAACTCTACTGCGCATCGATAAGGTACATTATGACGCGCAGAAGATTTCTATGTGACTTATGAATGCGCAGTAGTTTTCTACCGAATTTATATATGCGCAGTAAGTTTCTATGATGTTTACGGATGCGCAGTAGACTCCTATGGCATTTATAAATGCGCAGAAGATTTACATGAGACTTATGGATGCGCAGTAGTTTTATATTGTAGTTATGCATGCGCAGTGAGTTTCTATGGTGTTTATGGATGCGCAGTAGACTCACATGACAGTTATGAATGCGCAAAAGATTTCTATGAGACTTATGAATGCGCAGTAGTTTTCTACTGCATTTATATGTGCGCAGTAAGTTTCTATGATGTAACAACTATTTTAATGAAACTGAGATTAAATATAAGATAATAATTTACCAATAAGTTTGTAGCTGTCAGGTTCCCATGGCGGTGGTTCCTTGGTGGCAGCATCAAATTCGTAATAAAGAAGACTGAACGTTTCCTTGCAGCTTAGAGCATTTCCTGGGAAAAGGGAGCAATCTCTGGTTGTGAATTTGATTTCGATGTACATCCTGTTGGCTGGACCCCTCTCGATAAATGGCGTCCATAGCCAATTGTTGACGTTGTTGTAAGCAACATCGCAGACCACGTAACTCCTCCAGTTGATTCCCTTGTCGAAGTTGGTGAACGACTCCTCCACCCACTGTAACCAAAGAAAAAGTTTCTCCCTTTATTCAAGTTTTCTATTGCGACTGGCTTACGAACTACCGAGTAAAGTCATCGGAGAGTTTATCTTTCCTGAGGGAGAGGCTTTCGACACTGCTCTTCTGCTAGTGGATCTCGCCCCCAGGACTAAACTCGACCGCGTACAAAGAACAAACCCGACAGATTCTGTAACCGAGCGAACTCCTCTGATCGAACTTTCCAGACAACAATAAGTTCCAAGGTAAAAAGAGCGGAATTAAAAACTCTTTGAAAAGAATCTCAATTATAAATAAATAATACATAGGAAACTCAATTTCCCTTATTTAAGCGGCTCGCCCTTAATAATTGTTCTTTTCTCTTTGCGCTTTGAATCTCTCTTCCGACTCTCAACTTTTTATTTACTTTCAAGTTAAATATTCCATAAACGTGGAAGCAGTCATAAATTCCAAGTGAAGCTCGAACATTGTTCGAGCATCAGGACTTAATGTCTGTTTGGTTGCGCCAATTCAATTTTTATTGTTCAACCGAGAAACAACGAGAACCCATTAAAGGAAATTCTGAGCTCTCGAGGTATCTCAGAAAATTTCTAAGTGCCGTTAAACGGCAGGGGTAATTGAATTTTGCCTTGCGACCGTGCATATCCTTATATTCATAGCACTAACATCCGCACACTTAAGCCTGCTGATGGCTTCAAACGAGTATCTTCATCTCCTCTAAACTTACTCAGAAAAAACATCTCCTAAAATATATAATATATATACATACATTTTCCCTTCATATTATTATTAAAAAAAAAAGATTTAGGCTCTCGGGATTCGATTACAGATGTTTTATAATTATTTAAAAATTAAACATTTTTTTTTTTTAATGAAATCTGTTTTTAGAGCTTTGGGTCGAAGAGTAATTTTTTCTTAGTGTCTAAGGCAGTGAAAAAAAATTACCACCCCCCGATGAAATTTTCCCGTAATAAACTTCAAGTCGTATTTCATGACGAGAAAGGCGGCGCTTGGCGTCGAGGCGTCGAAATAAACCGCGTTTTATCGTCATCCCTAATAACCCCCCCGGGAATTTATTGCGCCCATCTTAAGCGAGTAACACACCCGGCTGCCGGAAGAAATCTTGATTTTTTTTTCATTTCGTGATCTTTCGGATTTTCTTGATACGAAGGTCTCTAAATTATCTTCGCGTCTTAGATTCTTAAAGAAAATTTCTGTACTTTGCGGTCGGAGGTGATTGGGAGGTGGGGAGGGGACTAATGGTAACGTAAAGTAGCTTTTTATAATAATTGCATATGCTCAGTACCGGTTTATAATATTTACACATGCGCAGTAGTGTTCTATTACCATTACACATGCGCACTAGTGTCCTATCATCATTACACATGCGCAGTAGTGTTCTATTACCATTACGCATGCGCAGTAGACATATAAGACACTTATATATGCGCAGTAAACTTATATGGTACATATAGCTGCGCAGTAATGTTCTATTGCAATTACACATGCGCAGTATGCTGATAAGCCACTTATTTATGCGCAGTAACATTATATGGTATATATAACTGCGCAGTAATAAAAAAATAATACCTAAACTCATTAACAAGAAATAATTTGGAGGCTTCAACTTTTTTCTTCAAAAGGACGAAACTAGTAATCAAAAACTACTCTATTCTTTTAATAAAATTGAATTCTCTTTTAATAGACTTTTAATTAAGGTGAGAAGTATTCAAAATAAAATTTGAAATTGAAAATTGTAGACAAGAAGTCGTAATTATTTGATATCTATATAAACTGACATGTGTAAATTGATAAGTATACTATAAACGAACTTGCGATGAAAGAAAGATAGGGGAAAAGTTACAAATTATTTTTTATTCGAGAGATGAATAAGAATGATAAAGGGCGAATGTGCCGATCTTAATTAGAAGTCAGAGAGACGATAAAGACATTTTGGGCGAGCCTAGCGGATTATGGGAAGCGTTATGGCTGATACATTAGTATAATTGAACCGCGCCTTGATTAGATAAGTTCCTGATAGACTCGAACCCAAGTTTTCGACAGCATTCGTACTTTCACCTCCCCCTTTGCCCCAACCCCCAAAACCCTATAGCTATCGCGCGCAAGTGGCAATAATAGATATGAACTGCCGTTAGAAATAAAGCCAATAAGCCCCGGCGCCGAATGTACTCGGATGAAAATGCCCCCACCTCCCCCCCAACCCTCACGTACAATCCCTATTCTGTAATATTGCCACCATAATCGCAATTCCGATGGTGTTGCACGATATTGAGGGTGGAAAAAACACGAAGCGAGGGTCGAATGGAGATGAATAAAAAAAATAGACTAGGGGCTTTATGAATTCGCAAAAAAAGGGGATATAATGATTGTTAATTCTTTTTTTGTTAGTTAATAAAACCTTTTGTTTGTATTATAATGTTTCTATTGAATGACTTGGTACGACTAATTATTGGGAAATTATTTAGCTTTATTGACATACAATAGAGAAGGTAATATTTAGAGCGTAATAACAATTTTATTGGTCAATAAAAATATCTCCTAATTGGTACCTAAATGTTATAGTTTTAAAATCCAACGTTATACGTTAGTGTTTTAGTATTTCCTTAAGCTCAAGATACATATCACGTAATTTACTCAACATTAACTTTACAATTTATCGCTTTTCTGTTTACTCGAGACGCATAAATTCCCTTAATTTGCTTAAAATTCAGAGTATACTGATACATTAAATAAATGATAAAATAGTCGACAGCAGTGCGTAATACATTTTTTTTAAATTACAATATTTGGAAAGATTTTACCATGATGTATAAAAAATATTTTTTCTGCATTTTTACTGCGATATATTTGAAAAAACCCGCGTGGGAAGTTTAAGGATATGACTCGATCGTATTTTCAACAAAGTATCGGGTGTTGGGATTCTGACGATTCCTTTTTATTATCAAGAAAGAATCATAAAAAAAAGGGGGGGGGGGGGGCTAGAAAGTGGTTTATGAAAATTTGGTACTTCAAGAACCATTTCTGCTCCTCTTTCCTTATTTAGCCGGTTTTTCAACTTTTTTTTTTATCGCCCGTATCTGATTACGATCCTGCATTTTTATCTCGTAAGTGGTAAATTCGAAGATTCCTATCAAGTGTTTGAATATTTAATCTCAGATTTATTTTCTTTCTGAAAATAATTTTTTTTTCATCATTAATACGTGACAAATTACCGAATTTAACTTAAAATTCACAACAAACTCATCGCCAGTAGCCAATAGCAATTTTTTTCACTCAAAATCGGCAAAAATTAGTCTCATAGATAAAAAAAGATTACAAAAAGGCAAATTCCAGTAAGAATCTCTTATCAGCTAAATTGGTAAGATCGCCAGCAATTTTCCTACTCCAAGCCCCTCCAGGGTTCGAATCCCAGCCGAAAATATTTTTTTTTACAATTTTTTCTTCTACCCAAGCCCAAATCGAGTAAAAATAAACCAAAATCTTGTAAAATATTTATAAAAATACAGATCTAAAGTTCTAAAAAAATATATAACACAAAATACCACCTCGATTATAATTTCTGACACCACACTCAACTAATTCCTATTCACCCCGGTTGATTAGCAGGTAGAAATCACTGTAACAATAAAGGGCTGTCAAACGAACCTCAAACTGAATGGGGATCCACCTATCACAAAGGGATTCACAGAGCGGAGGGGGGAGGGGGTGGAATAAACGGCTACATAAAGTTTTTGATTGGCGCGTGCCACCCTCGATGTTCACCCATCCGATCGAGGGTTGTGAGGGCGTCGGACGGGGACATATGTACTCGCACGTAGGAAAGAATAAGGGGTGGTATGGGATGAAGGGGGGGGGGCGAGGGGGGAGAGGAAGATACGTGCTTCCCAATGCAATCACCCTTCCTGGCGAAAGATAGTCGAGGGGTGAGAAAAACAGGGTTGCCGAGAGGGTGAACTCAATATATATTAAGATCCTCAAACCCCCAGTAGACTAAAAGTCCCTTCGACCTCGGAACTCATCCCCCCTCCCCCTCCGCCCCACTTCTACCGCTGCCCAACTACATCGCATCCTCATCTAACCACCAAGAGTCTTCGTTGCCAATTTGCTGAGACGGAAAATCCCTTTTCAGGTCTGCTGATCTTTTTTGGAAAGGGAAACTAGAGGGTCAAGTTCCGGGCTGCGTAAGCACAAATGGAATTCCAAAGATTTTACGAATTTTTATGAGATTTTATAATATTAGAGTGTTTTAAGAGATTTTAGGGGATTTTAAGTGATTTTGAGGAATTTAAAGAGATTGTAAGCGATATCAAGGAATTTTTTAGGAATATAAAAGAGTTTTGAAGTATTTTGAAAATTTTAGAAGTATTTTATAAGAATTTGAGAGAATAAGTGATAAAAGAAAAAGTAAATTGGGGTGGTAAGTAAATGTTTGATTTAAGAATCAAAAAAATTGGTTTAGTAAGAAACAAATTGGTAGAACAGACAAACAATTGGTACAATAAATATTAAATTGGTATAACAACCAATTGATTAGTAGGGTAGCTCAATTATAAATTGGTTTAGTAAGCAACCAATTGGTACAAAAAACAATACATTGGTACAGCTTCAATCAAGTTGGTACAGAAACCAATAAATTGGCATAAAGAAAGTGAACAGATGGTGCAACAGTAAATCAATTGGTACAACAATGAATAAATTGTTACAACAACCAATAAATTGGTACAAAATCCAATAAATTGGTACAAATTCCAATAAATTGGTATAGTATCTACCAAATTGGTACAGAATCTAATAAATTGGTACAAACACCAACAAGTTGGTACAACAATAAATTGGTTTAGGTACCAAAAAATTGGTACAACAACCAACAAATTGGTACAACCACCAACAAATTGGTACAACAACCAATAAATTGGTACAAGAAACAATAAATTGGTACAGAAACCATCAAGTTGGTACGGCAGCCAATAAATTGGTACAAGAACCGATAAATTGGTACAATAGCCAGTAAATTGGTACAATATCTATCAAATTGGTACAGAATCCAATAAATTGGTACAAACACCAACAAGTTGGTACAACAATAAATTGGTTTAGGTACCAACAAATTGGTACAACAACCAACAAATTGGTACAATCACCAACAAATTGGTACAGAAACCAGCAAATTGGTACAGCGATCAATAAATTGGTACAGAAACCATCAAGTTGGTACGGCAGCCAATAAATTGGTACCAGAACCGATAAATTGGTACAATAGCCAGTAAATTGGTACAATATCTATCAAATTGGTACATAATCCAATAAATTGGTACAAAGTCCAACGAGTTGGTACAGAAGTCAATAAATTGGTACAAAAACAAATAAATTGGTAGATCAGCAAATCAATTGTTACAGTAACTAATAAATTGGTTGTTTACCACTACATCAATACAAAAACCGATAAATATTCATCAAGTTGTTTTTTGAGGAGTAAAATATGGTTTACAATGAAATTTGATTTAAAATGAAGTACTAAATACTGAATACTGTAAAATAGGCAGTTTTGAGGACCCCCTTGTATCTGGTCCCTAATGTCTAACATTCCTAAAACTGATTTATCGTTTAAGAGAAGGGATAAGAGTATCATCTGCGATAATAGAGCCTCAGCATCTGTCACAAAAGACTCGATTCGAAATTCCCCAATCTCACCGATATCACCGTCATCTCGTGAAACTTATCTCAGCATCTCTCGTCTAGAGGGGCGAAGGCGTTGGGGCAATAATAATTTTTCACTGGGGTGATTCTCCCTCCCCTTTGAATTCTGACTTCAGCGAGTCGGAGGCAAATGGGAAAAGGGGTTGAAAATTCGCTGCCAGCCAGACAGACGACCCTCAGAAAAGTTCGTTAAAGTCGTAAAATTCCTAATTAAGATTTAAAGGGGAAGGCTCAATTTTTATCCCACGGGAGGTGTAAAAGAAACCTTAATGTAAATTAACAAGACATTATTCCTTATCTCAGTCTTTTTCTTTTGGGAAAATATCGCTGAGGGAGCTCGAATTCTACCCAATGTTGTCAATTATTCAATTTTATAATTGGCCTCTCTTAATATTCTCGAATCCTCGATTTTTCAATATTATTATTTAAATATTACTAGCAATATTGAATTTATTTGTGAAATCCTTTAAAATTCCTGAAAATTTTTTGAATTCTCTAAACTTCCTTAAAAATCTCTTAAAATTTCATGAAATCCTTTTAAAATTCAACTAAATCTTTTAAATATTATACATATCTCTTGTAGTCTCTTTAAACTTTAAGGAATTCCAAATTTTTTAACATTTTGAGGAATTTTAAGAGGTTTCTAAGAATTTTAAAAGATTTCAACGAATTTAAGCGATTTCAAAAGGTTTGTATGAATTTTAAGGGGTTTTTTTAGGAATGTTAAATGAGGTTCTGGAATTTCGAGGAATTTTAGGATATTTTAACAGATCCTCTTAAAATCCTTTAAAATTCTATGAAAAGCTTTTAAATCCTTTAAAATTACTTTTAAGAATCAAAATTTTTTTTAATTCTTACAAGCTTTTTAAAATTCTTTAAAATTGCACTAAATCTTTTAAATATTATACATATCTATTGTAATCCTTTTAAATTCATAGAAACCTCTTAACATCTTTTGAAATTCCACGAAAATATTTATAATTCTTTAAAATTTCTTCCAAGTTTCTTAAAATCCTTTATAATGTAACGAAAAACTTTAAAATTCCTTAAAATACATAAAATCTTTAAAAATTTTTCAAAACGTTTCAAAATTTCACAAAAAAAATGATTTTAATCGTTTTTGTGGATTTTTAAGGGATTTCAAGAGGTTTTTGGGAGTTTTAAGAAATTTTTTTTTAGATAGAATTATTTAAATATTATTCAATATTATTATATTTGTCACATGCTTTTTCCCCATGTTTTTCGATCATTTTGTGCAGTGAAGCCTCTCCTTAAGAGAAAAACAACAAAATATTAAAATAACCATTAATATTTCCCGAGTTAGAGTCACTTAAACCTCAGGAATGGAGAATTTTCCTCTCTTTTGCAATTGTGGAATTATTTGTAATAAGTTTATCACATAGCGGCCTCTAATTGAAACCGGGAGACTCTTTATCGGTTTTTCTCGTCGACAATTTCGCTTGAGCCGTGTTTCTCTCTAATGAAGGTGCCATAAAAGCAGACTGTGGATTATTACTAAATAATCGTCTACTTATCCGATTGCTGTAATTATGCAATTTATTGCGTAACTGTAAATGGGAAAAACTCATTGGCTACGGTAGGCTGCATTAGTGTCTGTGGTCTCTGTGGCAAAATTTACCGGTTTGCAGAGAGAGAGGCATTTCTTTTTTCGGGACCCCCCGAGGATAGGGAGAGGGGGGGGGGGGGGTTCGCAGGTAAGGGTGTAAATCAGAGAGTCGCAAAGACGAGAAAACCCGTGGCGCAATGTTTTCGGGAGTCCATTTCAGAAACCGGACAATTTTACCACTAGGGGCGACAAATAGACTTCACTAAGGAACCGCGACCACTTTAACAATACGCCGAGGTTGAAGCCATGGACCGAGGCTAGTTTCGGAGGGACAATATTTTCTTCTAAACCCTCTTTTTTTCGGTGTGAAATTTCAGGGAGTTTCGAGCCTCCTGGAACGACTCGATAATTTACGAGCCGTGGCTGAGTGACAAATGGGGAGGGATAAGAGAGAAGAAAAACTTGAAATATATGAGCCACCGAAATATGATGAACGTGAAGAAAGAAGTGAATTTTAAACTCTTGGGGTTTGAAAATAGAGTCGTGGACCAATAGGAACAATAGTTGTTTTAGTTTGGTTGACTCTCGTCTCTCTTTTGACTCAAAAAGAATCGTAAATCAAAGGTACTGTACCAAGGCAAAGGAGCTGTTGGCTGCTAAGCCAAATTATTGTTGACTGCTGGTCTTTGCAGTTGATTGATTTATTCATTTTTGTACAAATTTGTTGACTGTTGTGACAATTTTTTTTTGTGTTAAATCAGTTTACTGGTTCTTGTACTGATTTATTGGTTTTTGTATTAATACATTGGTGTTTGCGACAATTTAATGATTTTTGTACCAATTTGTTGGTTGTTGTACCAATTTATAGGCTTCCGTACCAATTTATTGGCTGTTGTACCAATTTATTGCCTTCTGTACCAACTTGGTGTTTGTATCAATTTATTGTCTTCTGTACCAACTTGTTGTTTGTTGTACCAACTTGATCGTTTCTGTACCAATTAAATGGTTGTTGTACCAATTTATTGACTGTTATACCAACTGGGTGGTTGCTGTACCAATTTATTTGCTGTTCTACCATTTTTTTGTATGATGTACCGATTTTTTTGGATTATTTACCAAATTTTTGGTTTTTATACCAATTTATTGGTTTTTATACAGACTTTATTGTTTTTGAACCAATTTATTTGTTGCTATACCAATTTATTATGAGCTGCTGTACTATTGAATTGTTTTTTGTACCAAGTTGTTGATTTGTTGCTTAAAATGTTGCTTAGTGTACCAATTTTATGGTTTTTAAACCAATTTTTTGGTTGCTGTACCAATTTCTTGAATCTTAAACCAAATTATTTGTTGTTATAACAATTTATTGGTTGCTAACAAATTTATTATTGACATGTCATAATCAATTGGTTTTTGTACCAATTTATTGGCTTCTAAACCAATTTGTTGGTTGTTACACAAAATTTATTGTTTGCTAAACCAATTTTTTGTTTTTTGTATCAATTTATTCTTTACAAAATAAATTTATAATTTAGCTACCGTACTAATCAATTGGTTGTTGTACCAACTGGATGGTGTTTGTACCAATTTATTGGCTATTGTACCAATTTATTAGTTATTGTACCAACTTATTGTTTGTTGTACCAATTCATTACTTTTTATACCAATTTCTTGGTCGATGTACCAATTTCTTCGTTTCTTGGGTTTTGCAACGATGATTATTTAATAATTTGCAAAAAAAACTTGATATCTGTTTCTTAAAGAATAAAAATAGTCTTGTCAACAATTTAGCTTCACCAATATAAATAACTGTCCTTCATATTCTCGACACATGTCGATTCCTCAAAATAACGAGAACAAGTTGACGTTTCAGCATTTTGAACAAGTATTCTGATTATGTGACATTGGCTTTGAGCGATTTTAGTTCGACAGATGGATTCAGGAAAAAAAAACAATAAAAAAACGACGAACCCAGAATTGTGGAAGATGGCCTGTTGAGGGGCGGGGGGG
>UCOK01018636.1:55966-71548 GCA_900474325.1 Synergus umbraculus | reverse complement strand
GGGGGGGGGGGGGGGGGGGGGGGGGGGGCAGCAGTCGATAAATATTCTGTGGTGATAACAGTAACCGTCGTAATATTTTCCGATGGAGAACCAAACGCATTGTGTGATACAACTTCGGGGAGTTGGGGGCTGAATTTGCCAATAACTGTCGATGAAACGTTTCCAGTCACGTTGCCGTCACACGATTCGAGTGACATTTTGCAGAGGGTTTCGACAGACTGCGTTTCCTACGTGTGGATCACAATTCGCTCTAGTTATATATAACAGATGTATAACGATCCCGTGGGCCATGCATGTGATTTTTTCTCAAACGTCTCTGGAGATATCCGCAGGATTATTGGATGCCAGATACCCGGAATTCCTGCGGTGATGAAAATCCCGCGGAACCCGCCAAATGCGCTACCGGAAGCTTTGAAGTGAAATCGATCAAATGTGGTTTTTTTTTGTTCTCTCTTTTTTTTTTTTTTTATAAAGAGACGGAGGCCTTTTGGGGCGAAAATTGTTTCTGGGTTGAGAGCTTTTCATCAGCAGGTTACTGTTTGTCGAGGGAAATATTTGTGAAGTTTAGTTTTAATTAAATTTGTTTTAGATGGGTTTTATATTTATTGACGGAGAGGTGAGTTTTAGAATGGAATTTGATTTTATATTGTGCAGTAAACATTTTAAAATGTAAAATATGGTACAGCAACCAATAAATTGGTACACCAGTCAATAAATTGGTACGACATCCAATCAATTGGTACAAAACTCAATTGATAAGTACATCAGTTAATAATAAATTGGTACTACAACTTTCAATTGGTATTACAATCATTAAATTGGTACGACAACCAATCAATTGGCATAACAATCAATAAATTGGTACAACAACAAATAAATTAGTACAATAAACTACAAATTGGTTTAGAAACCAATAAATTGGTACAATAAACAACAAACTGGTATAAAAAACAAAAATTTTATTAATAATCCAAAAAAATCGGTACATCATACAAAAAATTGGTAGAAAAGCAAATAAATTGGTACAGTACCCATACAGTTGGTACAACAGTCAATAAATTGGTACAAAAACCAACAACTCGTTATAGCAGCCAATAAATTCGTCAGTTATCATTAAATCGGTACAACAACCAATAAATTGGTACAATAGCCAATAAATGCGTACAGTATCTATCAAATTGGTACATAATTTGATAGATACAACAACCAATTTATTGGCTGTTGTATCAATTTATTGGTTGTTGTACCAATTCTTTGAGTGTTTGTACCAATTTATTGGATGTTGTACCAATTTTTGGTTGTTAACCGATTGATTGACAATTGTATCAACTTATTAGCAGTTGAACCAATTTATTAGAAGCTGTACCAACTTATTAAAAGTTGTACCAGTTGATTGGCTGTTGTACCAATTTATTGGTTGTTGTACCAATTTATTGTTTCTTGTACCAACTTGCCGTACCAACTTGATGGTTTCTGTAATAATGTATTGGTTATTGTACTAATCTATTATATGTTGTACCAATTTATTAATTCCATAGTTTTTTCAGCATTTATTGTTATTATTACTGATACAGTATCAATCAAATTGGTATAGAATCCAATAAATTGGTACAAACACCAACAAGTTGGTACAGAAGACAATAAATTGGTACAGCAGTCAATAAATTTGTATAATGTCGAAAAGTTGGTATAGTTATAACAAAATTATTAGCTTGACCCTGAAACAATACAAGAAAAATCTATTGTAATTAAACAAAACAAAAGAAAAGCAAAACAAAACAAAACAAAACAAAAAAAACTAAAACCGTGCGACTCTGAACATTCTGCCGGCGGATGGAGATCGCGATTGTCGAGAAGGGCCGACCGAGATTGGATCGGCTCGTATCGATCATGCATCGACTCGGTTGGTTCCCCCATCACGGGAGCACTAATGGAAAGACTGGTATTCTATGTGAACGACCTTCGTTTGGCCGTTGGCTGCTGCACATGTCCGCTCTCCTCTCTCACGCCGACTCCTCCATGAACCGTGAGCACGCCACCACCATAGATCCGTTTACCTACGCGTCTCCGTCATCCAGACCCTGTCCCTGGACCAGAATCTGTTTATTGACACGCACGCTCTCAAGTGTTGCACGGTGTTGAAATACTCTAACGCCTAGCGGTGAGAGTTCCGAGCTTGTTACCAAATGGATGTAAACAGCTGCATTAACTCGCACGATGCCGACGATAAAATCCGGGGGTGAAAACCCCAACGCGAATAGAAACAGGATTTCTTAAGTAGAGCCTTTAATCGACTTATTTCTCACTAAAATACAACAAGTGATTTTTCACTGGATATCATCAATATTTCCAAAGCAGGACTCTTGATAGGATTTTAGAGCCCTACCCACTGATCCCGATATTTTAAAGTGCCCTTTAAACATTGAGTGGATCCTCCCCTTGAATTTTGTAATGCCGACACGCAGTACATAATTTCCTAGACGAGAGTTGTGATGAGAACTTATGTAAATAGAGGTGAGGGGTTCCAAACCCCGAATTTTCGGTGACGAGGCGAGAGCGATCTCGTTCCATGAAATCGCCACGAATTAGCCGGAGGGTCCAAGGTGAGGGGTTCGGTTTAATATAACCGGGACTTAGGGGTGAGAGTGGTGCCCCGCTTCTGGACCCCAGCGAGCACGCCCCTGAACCTGTCACTTTGACGTATGGCAGTCGCAGGAATCCATTATATAGTCAATTACTCGACGTGATAGGGAACCGCCGAGGCCTGACGCCCCAGAGCAAGTGCCGCACTTGCCACTGCAACCTGCCTCCCAAAAATATCGATGATCATCCTCTACCGCCCCCCTATAACCCACCCCCACCCGACCCACGAAATTCACCCATCGTTCGATCCTTTGTTTCATTCTGAACGGCTGGCAGAGAAATTTTTTGTTCGAGGTGCCTTTGGGGTTGATGGTTTGGCGACTGGGGATGGTGTTCTGATGAATTGTGATTCTTTGTTGTTTGGGATTTTTAATTCTTTTGGGTGGATTGACAGATGGGGAAAATTGCGAGTGGTTAGGATTAGATTGTTGAGAATAGTTATTCGGAATTGCCGGTGAACCGAGATATTGGCTGATGTAGCGAATTATTGGCAGCTGTACCGAGTTATTGGATGCTGTATCAATTTATTGGATGCTGTACTAATTTGTTGGTTGTTGTAGTGATTTATTGATTTCTATAATGATTTAATGGTCCTTGTACCGCTTTTTTAAATGTTAAAGTAATTTATTATTGACAAGTATTAATCAATTGGTTGTTGAACCAGTTTGTTGGATTGGTTGTTGTATCAATTTATTGTCTTCTGTACCAACTTGTTGGTTGTTGTACCAATTTATTGGATTCTGTACCAATTTATTGGTTGTCGTACCAACTTAATAGTTTTTGTACCAATTTATTTACATAGATACCAATTTTTTGGATTCTGTACCAACTTGACAGTTACTGTACCAATTTATTTGCTGTTCTACCATTTTTTTGTATGATGTACCGATTTTTTTGGATTATTTACCAAATTTTTGGTTTTTATACCAATTTATTGGTCTTTATACAGACTTTATTGTTTTTAAATCAATTTATTACGGGGTGCTGTACTATGGAATTGTTTTTTGTACCAAATTATTGATTTGTTGCTTAAAATGTTGCTCAGTGCACCAGTTTATTAGTTTTTAAACCAATTTATTGTTTCTTTCACCAATTGTTGTATCTATTGTTTTCTGAATTAATAAATTATTTGTCGTACCAATTTCTTGGATTTCGAACCAATTTATTGGTTTTTATACAGACTTTATTGTTTTTGTACCAATTTATTTGTTGCTTAGCCAATTTATTACGGGCTGTTGTACTGTTCAATTGGTTTTTGTACCAATTTGTTGATTATTGTCTTAACATGTTGCTTAGTGTACCAATTTTATGGATTTTAAACCAATTTCTAGGTTGCTGTACCAATTTCTTGAATCTTAAACCAATTTATTTGTTGTTATACCAATTTATTGACTGCTGTACCAATTGGTTGTTGTACCGGTTTAATTGTTAGCCAAACCAATTTATCATTAACTACCATACTAACAAATTGGTTTATACACCAATTCATTTATTGTTGTACCAATCAATTGAATGTTCTACCAACTTGTTGGTATTTGTACCAACTTATTAGTTATACCAATTTCTCCACATTTTCACTAATTTCTCGTTGTACCACTTTCTTGTTTACTGTCCCAAAAATTAAAAAGAAAATACATATTTTTATCAAACAGCATACTGATGCCCAATTATAAAACCAACTGCCCAATTCTTTCGTCAGTTTATCGACAAATACAAATACCCTCTATTTTCTTATATACAAAATTAATAATTTCGCAGGTGGGATTGGTATTAAAGGCTCGCTCGTGACTTTTCGTGTACGATTGTACATTCTCGGTCTCTCTCTCATTCTCTGGATTTTCGCCCTCCCCCCACCCTCCTCCCTCGCCCTAGCACCTTCTATCTCCGGAGGGCCGGAATATTAATGTCTCTCATATTTTATAGAACCACTCCGGGCACGCGGTGTATACTGCGCCCCACCCAACCCTACTCGCTAAACCTCCCCCCCCCTCACCACTCGCTATTCCTCCCTGCGTTCCGTGCCCCCCTCAGTTATATCCAGTGAACAAAGAGTGAAAATATGTATATAGGGTGTGCGCAAGATCCTTATCCGATGGGACAATGACAAAACGAGCAAAGCCCGAAATACCTAGAGGAGTTAATTCAGTTGTCGGGAGTTGGTCTTACTTTACCCCCTTCTCTCCTGGCACTGAGAGGTGGGATACATTTGTAGAGACTTTATCGAGGTTGTTCTCTTTTCCTTTTTTTTTATTTGTTATTTTTTATTTTTTCTTGCGGTATCCAGAGTTTTTTTTTTAATTCTTTTAAATCTGAAGATAAGTTTAACGAGACGCATTCTATTCCGTGATAACTGACCTCGCGTGATGCGGTTGTAAGAACTGGTCTCCTGGTGGTAGAAGAACGTCGGCGATGCGGCAGAAATTAATTATGCGGAAACTGGGGAAAGGGAATATCGGCATTGCGGTTTATTAATTTTTTTCTTTAATACCCGGTTTTTTTTTTTTTTTATTATTCCCTCTGGAATTAAGGAGAGCGTAATTTAATGTCAACGATTATTATTGGAACAAATTTCCTCAACTCCTGCGCGCTCAGCGAGAATGAAAAAAGGTTCTCGAACCTCTTTTCCGTTTTGATAATTTAATCCCGAGCTTAAAAGGCGTGACTCTTTTTGCCGACCTAACAGTCTGGAAAGTTTCGAATGAGTTTATTTCGCTGGCGGGATGAAAGGGCGTCTTTTTTGGAACGACACTGTTTTAATCCCCTTCGTGTTTAGATAAAGCTAACACCATTTTTTTTTCCCTCTTTTTCGGGAAAAACTGACCCTAGTTGGAGCATCAACGAAGGGGGGCAAAAACATTGGGCTCTTATCGAGACAGGAGTCGGAAGAGAAGAGGACTGATGCTGGAGAGATTAATTTTTTGCCTGGAATCGACGAAGTAACAAACAGAATGTTTGCTCGGGGTGTCAGAGGTCACTCCCGTCGAGGGTTAATCCTTGGACCCTCCTCGATGTTAGGTTGAAAGGTTCCGACGATAAAATGACAAAAAAAGAGATAAAGGGATAGATAGGGCTCTCAAGTCTACATCTTCTACATCTAATATAACGAAGAGAAAAGAGACGAGCGTCTCAGAGTTTTAAGTTGAAGGGCTGAAGAAATTGTTCATTTTGAATTGAAGGGGGGGGGGGCGATGAGAAGTAATTTTAATTTGGTCGGAGCTGAATCCGATTTATAGAGGAAGGGAGGAATTCGGCAATTTGTCGAGGCACCTTGGTGTTTTCGACCCTTCAAAGGACATAACACGAGTCGGCCCCAGTGATCCTCTAACGGCATGTGTGCGATTCGATGATTCATTCTGCTTTGTTGTACTGAAAGGAACGATCCTCGTCTACACACCTCACCCTCTATTTTCCATCTGCGCATTGACGGAATGCCAAGTCAATGTCGGTGAAATTACAATACCAGAAGCAGGGTGTTGAATTCACCACGAATTATATTTATATTCTTTGCTTTCAAAGGAAAGGAAAAAAAAAGACACCAATCTGTGGAATGAGTATCTATTTGATTCAAATGAAATCTCTTTGACTCAATGTTTGTATGTTGATATCTGTTTCAGATTGTAGAATAGATTCGGTGAATGGAAGAGCAGAGTTTCTAGAAGGGAAAATTTTCAAACTTTCCGACTGCCTCAGAATCGAATTTATCAAAGGTATTTGGAAAGTCTTGCAATGCTAGATTCGGTGTACACTTGAGTCTACAGATCATGAACCGAAACCACTTCAAACCTCGGACTTTTCGCCAGATTCAATTTCTTGGTCGAATCTAGTTCGAGGCTCGCTCTCGAGATTCGGGAGCTTCCTCGAGAGCTTTTTAGGGTGGCCTAGGGCAGCTACTCCCAAGTCCCACGTGACCTCATGCTTGGTTTAACCACTCTCTCCGCTGTATCCATTTATCCCTTTCTTCATCCTTCTTACCCTCTCTAACCACTCAATATATCGTCTGTTCGGCTTAGTTAGTTAACCCTCAATCTCGGGCTGGATAAAAGGCTCAAATACTGGAGTTTATGAAATATATGGAAAAAAAAATCTGAGCAATTGGTACAAAAATTCGATAGGATACCAATAAGTCTGTAAAATTAATATAAATTGGTAAGGAGCCAAAAAGTTGGTACAAGAATTAATAAATTGGTCCAACAACCAATAAATAATCACCGAATCAAGTTGGTACGGCAGTCAATAAATTGGTACAGTATTCAATAAATTGGTACAAACACCAACAAATTGATACAATAATGAATAAATTGGTACAAAAAACAATAAATTGATATAGAAACTAATAAATTGGTACAAAAACCAACAAATTGGTACAACAAGCAATAAATTGGTACAGAAACCATCAAGTACCAATTTATTGGTTGCTGTACCAATTTGTTCGTTTCTATATCAATTTATTGTTTGTTGTACCAATTTATTGGTTGTTGTACCAATTTGTTGGTTGTTGTACTAATTTATTGGATTCTGTACCAATTTGATAGATACTATACCAATTTATTGGCTGTTTTACCAACTTGGTGGTTTCTGTACCAATTTATTGGTTGTTGTACCAATTTGTTGGTTTCTGTACCAATTTGTTGGTTTATATATCAAATTATTGTTTGTTGTACCAATTTATTGGTTGTTGTACCAATTTGTTGGTTTGGGAATCAATAAATTGGTAAAAACACCAACAAGTTGTTACAAAAGACAATAAACTGATACAACACCCAATAAATTGGTTCAGCAACCATTAAATTAATCACCCAATCGGTCCACCGAAAACAATAAAAGTCCATCAGTTGGAGCTTCAGTACCAGCGATAAAAGATCTATCAATGAATCCCACAAAAAGAAAGATATTGTCCCCACTTTGTCCCCAAAATTGATGGTGGAAATTTTTTTGAAATCATCATCAAAAATTGGTACTAGTGATGCATTGATATACGTGACTATGTTTGTCGGCCGATCCTGGGAAGTTCCTTCCCCATGGGTGATGCGGTCACGTCCCAGTCTCCATGGAAACCCACCCGAATCGGGATGGAAGCTACCCTCGCCCTCATCTCCCCCCCCCCTCCGGCATCTCTTTCTCGTTAGTTTAACCCACGCGCGCCGAATCGTAATGGGAAACGTACAGATGCATTAGGAGAGGCTTTGCCATCCTAGATCCCGTTTGCAGAATGTTCAAAGGTATTGCCATTCCCTTTCGTCTCCACATAACATTCACCCCCCTCCCACAACCATCGTCTTCTTCAACCCCTGTGTATCACTCAAACTCAACTCATCACAACCGACGTCGATTTCGACTTGTTTTCGGTTCAGTAGGAAATAAATTGGTACGATTAACAACAGTTGGTACAACAACCAATTAATTGGTACAGCAAACAATAAATTGGTACAACAAAGAATAAATTGATATAGAAACCGACAAATTGGTACAGAAACCAACAAATTGGTACATAAACCAACAAATTGGTACAGAAAACAACAAATTGGTACATAAACCAACGAATTGGTACATAAACCAACAAATTGGTACATAAACCAACGAATTGGTACATAAACCAACGAATTGGTACATAAACCAACAAATTGGTATATAAACCAACAAATTGGTACAACAACCAATAAATTGTTACAGAAACTATCAAGTACCAATTTATTGGTTGCTTTACCAATTCATTAGTTGTTATACAAATTTATTAGTAGGTATTCCAACTGTACGATAGCTATAGCAATTTATTGGTTCTTGTACCGATTTATTGGTATCTAAACCATTTTATTTATTTTTGTACCAATTTATTGTTTTCCAAACCAATTTACAGTTGTACCAACTGGTTGGTTTTTGTACCAATTTATTGGTTGTTGTACCAATTTGTTGGTTTCTGTACAAATGTGTTGGTTTCTATATCAATTTATTGTTTGTTGTACCAACTTATTGGTTGTTGTACCAATTTGTTGGTTTTTGTACAAATTTATTTGATTCTGTACCAATTTATTGGCTGTTTTACCAATTTATCGGTTCTTGTACCAATTTACTGGCTGCCGTACCAATTTGGTGGTTTCCATACCAATTTGTTGGTTTGGGAATCAATAAATTGGTATAGCAAACAATAAATTGGTACAACAAAGAATACAACAAATTGGTACAATAAACAATAAATTGATATAGAAACCAACAAATTGGTACATAAACCAACAAATTGGTACAACAACCAATAAATTGGTACAACAGCCAATAAATTGGTACAGTATCCATAAAATTGGTACATAGTCCAATAAATTGGTACAAAACCCAACAAGTTTGTACAGAAGACAATAAATTAGTTCAGATATCATTAAGTTGGTACGGCAGCCAATAAATCGGTACATAAACCAATAAATTCGTACAGTAGCCAAGCAAACTTTGTAAAATACCCAATAAAACTCTAATAAAAATATAATACGACTTTAAATATATGAAAAATACGAAATAAGCTATAAAAAATTGCTGATGAATTGCATCGAGCAGGTAGAGTGGTTTACGAATGGCATTCTGCATTATGGTGCATCGCATGGGTTTGACTCACCCTAACAGCTAACTCGAACGAGGGGATTAGCCACCATGCAGAGCTTAATCCCTTTGGCTCGTTATGTATACGAGTATAGTATTTCATGGCATTCTTTGCAGGCAGTTTTTAGAAGTCTTTCCCTCCTTTAGATTCACAATTCACAAGCCTAAAAACCATACATTGCTTTGAATTAGAAGGGCAATGAAATATAGTACTGGTGCCCCCTTTCTTTTTTGTTTCGAGCACTCCTTTAATTAAGTCCAAAGTCCTCCCTCAATCTAAGTCCCTTTAATTCCCTTCGTTAAACTTTTCTGATTAATTAAAATAACATTTCTCATCGAAATTCATTCATCTGCAAAATATTTCGCAAAAAGTTCTAGCCAATTATATGTATATAAATATCTCTCCAGTGACAATTTAATTCTCAAGGGAAAAAATTTTAATCGATTCTTAAATCTCGCTATTCAGACGAGAATTAATATATAATACATCCTACCTGGAATTCGTGATAGTTTCATGATCAAAAAATGCAAAAATTTTAACGAAAAGTAAGAAATTTCCGTTTCAAGATCGAAGTGGTAATAAAGAATGAAAGTTTATTGAATCGTTCGAGTGAAGACATTCCAATTATTCAGGAACTTGACGTGTTACATAAGCGACCTTTCGAGTGAATATCAAACCGCGATCGCGATTTAAAGCCCGAGAGAGTGAATTTTTCTGCTAACTGTCAAAATAAAGTAGAAGGGAACCGGTTTTTTTTGCCTAAAACTGAAGAGCATCTTGGATAATATTTGCGAGAGTCTGAGAGTCATTTTCTAGGAATTAAAAATCATAAAACCGGCAGCGCAACGGAATACGAAATCTGCGGTTCTCATCTTTCCCACAACGGGACGAGAATATGGTTTCGTCGTATATACCACGAGCGACATAAATCCTTCCTTATGACTCGCTTGTCCTCCACAGTTCCTCAGATCTTGGATACCCAACGAATTAATAGGATCGCGCACGGAATACGGATCGGGATCGGTACCTGCTTTCGGGAGCAGATCGGATGTGTTCGGAAAGACTAAAGAGGCGGCTGATGGCTTTGTGATGTCACTAGTAAGACTGCATGTTCATCTTCAGTCACGTCATATTCAAGATTTAAATTTTTATTTTCCGGAGACATCCACTTGACGATTTGTGGCTAGATTTATGACCTTTCTAGATAATGGATGCTCTAAAGTTGAACGGGAAAGAATTCATTGTTACCTTGAGTTGATTTATGAATCATGAAATTGGTGCAAAAAACAACAAGTTGGTTTTGCAGAGAAAAAATCGTCAAAACAATTATTAAATTGGTTTAGGATCCAAAAAATTGGTACGAAAATCGATAAGTTGGTAGAAAGACCAAGAAATTGGTACAGAAATCAATAAATTGGTATAACAACAAATAAATTGGTACAATAAACAACAAATTGGTTTAGCAACCTATAAATTGGTGTAACAGTCAACAAATTGGTTTAACAACTAAGAAATTAGTACAGCAATCAAGAAATTGGTGTAACAACAAATAAATTGGGACAATAAACAACAAATTGGTTTAGCAACGAATAAATTAGTACAATAACCAACAAATTGGTTTAGCAACCTATAAATTGGTACAATAAACAACAATTTGGTTTAACAACCAATAAATTGGTATAACAACAAACTAATTGGTACAATAAACAACAAATTGGTTTAGCAACCAATAAATATCGTTTAGCAACCTATAAATTGGTTTAGCAACCAATAAATTGGTACAATAAACAACAATTTGGTTTAGCAACCAATAAATTGGTATAACAACAAACTAATTGGTACAATAAACAACAAATTGGTTTAGCAATCAATAAATTGGTACAGCAATCAATAAATTGGTATAACAACTAATAAATTGGTACAATAAACAACAAATTTGTTTAGCAACCAATAAATATCGTTTAGCAACCTATAAATTGGTTTAGCAACCAATAAATTGGTACAGCAATCAATAAATTGGTATAATAAACAACAAATTGGTTCAACAACCAATTGAATAATACATCAGACTACAGTAAATAGGTTTAGCAGTTAGAAAATCGGTACAAGCGCCAGTAAATCAGTGTAGAAATCTATAAATCAGTAAAACAACCAACCAATTGGTACAACAACCAATTGATTAGTACAGCAGCCAATAAATTGGCACAAAACCCAAAACAAATTGGTTGAGAAATCGAAAAATTAGTACAAAAACCAATAAATGCACACAACTAGCAAAAAAATGTTTTAGAACCCAAACAATTGTTACAACAACCAAAAAATTGGTTTAGAATCACAACAATTGGTACAACAATAAGAAAATTGGTTAAAGACCCAAATAATTAGAATATCAACAGAAATTGGTATAACAATCAATAATTTGATCCAATAATCAATAAATTGGTACAATAATCAATAAATTGGTTAAAAAACCAAAAAATTGTTATAACAAGCAATAAATTGGTATTTTTGTCTCAAATGCATGACTAAAAAAACCTAACTCAACACGTAGCGAATTGACATACGCTTGGGGGTGAACGGCACGTTAATAATGATTATTCCAGGATAGTTCCTCAGACCCCTATGGAGTCACACACGCGCCTTCTGCACTACTTTCTGCACGTGTGTCAATCTCCGCTGTCAACTGTCGCCTATTTTCCTCGGGATTAATAAAAGCTGCTCGGCAACCGCTGCACGCGCATTTGCTTGGATATTTGGGGGAAAATGGATCCGAAACAAAGTGAGGGATTACTGCAGCAATTTTTTTTTTCCACGAGATTACTTCATTTCGCAGGACGTAAAGTATTTGGGGATGTAAATATTCATGAAATAAAAGCTTGTTCAATTTTGAAAAAGTCAGAATTTTACCGGAATAAAGCCAGTTTAATTTTAATCACTCATGATGAGGCTTTAATAAAAAGAAAGCTTTAGTAAAAAAAAAATTTTTAATAAAAATAAAACTTTCGTAAAAAGGAAGCTTTAATAAACAGAAAGTTTTAAATAAATCACTGAATTGTGAAAAATTAGACATTTTGGAAAAATTGATGATCAGAGAGGAATTTTTACTGTGGTGAATATGAGGAGTGAAATTGGTATGACGAGGGTTGCACTATTTTTTGAATCAGCACATCTGCGCTTTCAGAAGGAGAGGAACATTTTCGATGGAATAATGGACATTTACAATTCTGAATTCACGAATAATTTCACCCTTTCAACGAGTTTTCGGGGGTTGAACGAGCCCCAATTTCGCATAAAGTCCCTTGCCAGAACTGTTGTCGGTCGCACGTGTCGCCGAACTCAGAATGAGAATTCGCGTAACGGCTGTTAAAGCTAAGCTGACTTTAGTTTATCCAAAGGCAATAGGGAATTTATAATGACGCGAGGTACTATTAAAAAGCAAGAAATTTGTCAGAATTTAATTTTTAAGTATCTGTTAGATATAATGATGAGACAATTAATTATAATTGATGAGAATTAAATAGAATTGATTAAGATGAAATAGAATTGAATACGATAAAACAGAATTGATTAAGACAAAATAGGAGTGATTGAGATAAAATAGAGTTGATTAAAATTAAGGGACTTATATTTTAAATGGAACCAAGTTAAATGAAATTGATTTTGAAGGAATTCAGTTACACAATCATCGAAGATGAGAGTTTGCTTTGTGCAGAAGAAATGCGTCGCAGCGAGTTAAAAGGCTATCAGTTTTAATAAAAGATCGTTCGTTTGATATGCATTCTTCTTTTCCTTTTATTATGCAGTGTCAACGAGCCGCAAGAAAAGGCCAATCATCGGAGAATGACTAAAATTAAGAGACGGGAATTTATCCGAATCCAGAGGCTGGATTTCTTTTCAAAATGACAGGAGTTGGAAAAAATGGATTTCGTTTTTATACCAATTTTTTCAATTGATTAAGCGATTTATTGATTGATGTACCATTTTTTTTTTAGGAAAAACCAATTTTTTGGTTTTCTTTGTACTGATTTGTTGTACCAGTTGTTTGGATTTTAAACCAATTTGTTGGCTGTTGTACCAATTAATTGGATAATGTACCAATTGCTTGGTTTACAAACCAATTTGTTGGTTGTACCAATTTATTGGTTGCTGTAACGATTTATTGGTTGTTGCACCAATTTGTTTGGTCTTAAACCAATTAATTGGTTGTTAAACCAATTGATTGACAGTTGTACCAACTTATTAACAGTTGTACCCATTTATTGGCTGTTGTACCAATTTAGTGGTTGTTGTACCAATTCTTTGAATGTTTGTATCAATTTATTGGATGTTGTACCAATTTTTGGTTGTTAAGCCAATTGATTGACAGTTGTACCAATTTATTGGCTGTTGTACCAATTTATTGGTTGTTGCACCAATTTGTTTGGTCTTAAACCAATTTATTGACAGTTGTACCAACTTATTAACAGTTGTACCCATTTATTGGCTGTTGTACCAATTTAGTGGTTGTTGTACCAATTCTTTGAGTGTTTGTACCAATTTATTGGATGTTGTACCAATTTTTGGTTGTTAAGCCAATTGATTGACAGTTGTACCAATTTATTGGCTGTTGTACCAATTTATTGGTTGTTGTACCAATTCTTTGAGTGTTTGTACCAATTTATTGGATGTTGTACCAATTTTTGTTTGTTAACCGATTGATTGACAATTGTATCAACTTATTAGCAGTTGAACCAATTTATTAGAAGCTGTACCAACTTATTAAAAGTTGTACCAGTTGATTGGCTGTTGTACCAATTTATTGGTTGTTGTATCTATTTATTGTCTACTGTACCAACTTAGTGGTTGTACCAATTTTTGTTGTTGTTAAACACATTGATTGACAATTGGTCCAACTTATTAACAGTTGTAACAACTTATTAACAGTTGTACCTACTTATTAACAGCTGTACCAACTTATTAACAGTTGTACCAAATTATTAACAGTTCTACCAATTAATTAAGTGCCGTACCAATTATTTAGTAAAACAACCAACTGTAATTCGAAATAAGCTCCTATTTTCTTATTTTTCTTTTCCAATGTCAGGTTGCAACTCTGTTAGCGTTATTTTTTCGAGATTTTTTGCAACATCAGCACCATTTCGCTTGGTAGGGGCTGTCTTTTAACGACGCGATCTCAGGCGCACGGTGGTGATAAAAATCCTCGCGGAATGACGACGGACTACAAATCAGCAGACGCGTACGTAAGCGGGAAACGAGGGAGTCATCGGGAACCTCGTCGGTCTTGAAGCTTCAAGGCAAGAGGGATGTGTAAAGTGGAGCGGGGGTGAATTCGACCCAGGGGGAGAAAAAGAAAAATAGGGTGTCGAGAAGGAAGGAAGAAAACAAGCTGATGTTTCCTCCGAGGGTGACGCGTGTCATTGTCGAACGTGCATCGAGTACAACGAGAGATGGAATTAAGCCTGTGATTAAAAGAAAACATTTTTATCTCAGATGAGAACATAAGTTCGTCGACTTTAATCGATTCTATTCTATTCACTATTATCAGAGATATTTATAGAACTTAAAAAAACTGCTTGAGGAGCCATTTAAAAAATTCCTTATTTCATTACTTTTATCATTTCTTCTAAATTATTCATTAAAAATTTTTTAAAAATAGAGCAGCCCCCCCTAAGAGTCTAAATAAATAAATAAAAAATGTAAAAAAAAAATCGCTGTATATTAACACTTCCAGGATTGAGTCTCGATTTATTTAAAACCAGTAATTATTAAACTAAATGCCCCTCAATGTGGGAGGGGGCTTCTATTAAATTTAAATATTTCAAGGTCGGAAATTAACCGCACACAAGAGCCTGAAATCTTATGTGATTAGTATATAGTGAGCTCCCTTTATGAGAGTTTTGAACCCTAGTCGAATCCCCCCCCCCCAAAAAACCCCATCCTCAATACCACGCGCCATCGGCTTCTTCAAATACTCGCAGCTAATTCTGTTTTGCCTATTTGTCCTGACGCTCTTCACCCTGAGGCTACGAATATTAATAACCCCTTTAAACCAACCCCTCCCCCCCCTCCAAGCCTTGAAGACGTGTACTTATTACGTTACGATGTTAATCTCGCTTAAGAAAAGTGATTAGACCCAAGTACAAGAGCTTCGAGACTACATCCGCTGTTTCCTTCGCAGAGAATTCCCCGTTGAATAACCCACCCTCCCCCCACCCCCAACCCACTATCTGAGGCATTAGGAGGCGCCATGAAATACAAATTCCCTGGGAAATGCAGATAAAGGAAGATAATTTCTGCTTTATATTTCACTCGTCTTTCTACTTACTTTGAATTCTTTTTACGGTTGACGGGGGGGG
>UCOK01018636.1:0-55879 GCA_900474325.1 Synergus umbraculus | reverse complement strand
CTTTAAAACCTTTTTAAATAGAATTTCTATAAATATATTTTTAATTACGAGTTTCAAGAAGATTATTTAAATAAATTATCACGAAATAAGTATCACAATTCTTAGAAAATAATAAAAAAAAAAGAAATAAAATTTGTGAAAGTAAAAAAAGATTTCGAGCCGGAAAAAAGTCAATCCCTTGTGTCAACTGATCAAGCGGAGGGAAATACGAACATTTAAACGAGATACAGATTGAAAAAGGGGTGGAGGAAGTGGAAGATTCGACAAAGTAGGAAAGCGCCCCTTTACGATGGGGGGAGGGGGGAGGGTCTGGGGGGGGGTAGTGAAGTTTGCTTAACCTACGTTTAAAACAGGGATGAATCCCGGGAGTTTCAGGGAAACGTATCTTATCGATCGAGCAACTCGAGATAGCGACGATTTGCCTCCCCCCCAACCCCCCCCGCGGCCCCACGATATACTCCTCGAGCGACGTCGCACCGATGAGAAATCTGTAATCGATCGCTCGGCGTGCACACGGCAAAAGAAAAAAAAAATTAAAAGATAAAAGAAATAAAAGAAAAAAAAATTGAGAGAAAGACAAATCGCATTGAAAAGAAAGGCTGAGTCACTTCTGTGGTTGTAAGGAACGTGAGGAAGCGCGATAGCGTTTGCGATATCGCGAAAGCGCGCCGATCGGCAAATTCAATGATAATCCGAGCTTAGTGCTATAAAGATAACCTGTGGCGGCGATTGAGAAATCGAGAAATAATGTACGGGATGAGGTTTCAGAATGGAATGCGTTGTAATCGCGCCGAGAGGGGATTAGAGAAAAATATTTATTGTTTAATTAGAAATGATATTTAATTCTCATAATACAAACTTTAATCCGCTGCCTAGGCAATAAAATAGGAATACTTAATTTTTCATGCGATTTAATGTTTAAAATGGCCCCAGATTTTTTTCGAATTTATATCATCAATAATAGTCAGATAAATACCCAACAAAAAAAAAAAAAAGAAAAAAAAAAGTTACTCTGGTAATTTTATAAAAAATGATTTTAAAAAGACGATTTAATTTTTGACATGGCCCCCCTGGGGGCCAGATATTTTTACTATTTATTTCAGCAATAATAGTTACATAAATCTAAAAAAAAAAAAAAGTAAAAAAAGATTTAGAAAAAAAAATTTTTAATGGACCCCCAGACTCTATATAATTTATTTTTTGAATAATTTGTTGAAAAAATCCCTAGAAATATACAAATGTTTAAAATTGAATTTAGAATTTTACAAATTAGTCAATCTGAGGGGCTTAAGTGATTTATTTATTATTATTTAAAAAAAAGACTCCCCTCAAATTTATTTATCTAATAACGGTAAAAGATCTCCGAGAAACTTCAATCTTGTTAATAAAATGAAAAAACAGCGCTATTCTAAATGATATTACATCGGCCCCCCTCCCATAGACAATTACCGCTTCCTTTGTGGGTCGAATGCCGAACGTTTTGACGCTTCGCAGCGCCCCTTCGGGATCAATTAGCACTCATAAGACGATAATTTTTAGCCTCCGGCATGCAGGACAGACCTTCAGTTTTATTTCTTTTAAATTTGTCTTTGATTCTCTTTTCCTTCAGTTTATTCCCAATAAGACATTTTTTTTATAAAAGGGGGATAGGGGGGGGGGGGGGTCGAGGTCAAGAAGATCTTTGAAGTTGGAGTTTTTCACACATGGGATTCACTCTGAATAAAATCTCTGGTTTCAACCCCAGAACTTCGTCATCTCTTTCTATCCTTCACCCCCCCCCCCAACCCCCAAACCACCCACTTTTCTGAAACTTCCAATCGTCTTTTTGCGAACGTCTATCTGAATCTAAATGCGTTCCTTGAATACGAAATTCTGAGAATGTCACGTGATATGTGACTTGGGTCCCTCTAGGGACTCCCCCCCCCACTACTATAATTCATCTTTTTAGTTCCTTTCGAGAGATCGTTCTCTTTTTCTTTATATTTCTCTTTATTCCCTTCTCCATTTGTTTTCGTTACTTTTATTCTTTTTCTAAAGTTATTAGTGTTTTTTGTTATATTTTATCCCCCCCTCCTTTTATTCTAATGGGGGGCCGCTCTTCTCTGCTTTTAGATAGAATTTAGCATTTAAAAAATTTTTTCTTTCTTCTCTGCTTTTCTCGTCCTTCTCTAGCCGTTTATTCTACGACTTTATGGTTTTATTTGCTGCATTTCTCATTCTGTGTTCGTCTCTCGTCAGAAAGGTCTCTTCCCGGAACGCGAGTCTAGCGAAACATACATTGGTAGGCAGTCACGAAGGGTGGCGGATGCACAACGGGTGTCCAACGGGGGAAAGAGAAGTATTGCTGTCTTATGTGTGACGCCTACCACCTCAATAAAGGCGAAATCCGAGAGGAGATTGAGTCAATTTACAAGCCCCTCTAGATTTATTCCCTTTGTCAGATTTAGAGGGATTCAGAGAAAAAATGAAAAATTTGTCGGGTATTTCACTTTTTTTTTCTGAATTTCGAAATCTGGAACCTGAAAATGGGGTCCAAAATAGAGCTCCCAAAATTGGATCAAAAAATGAATCAAAAAATGGGATCTAAAATAGAGAACCCAAAAATGGGATTCAAAATAGAGAACCCAAAAATGGGACCCAAATGGAGAAACCAGAAAAATGTCCAAAGTAGACGTCCCAAAAATGAGTATAAATGGGATCCAAAATAAAGAACCAAAAAACGGGATCCAAATGGAAAATCCAAAAATAGGAGCCAAATAGAGGTCTCAAAAAAAGGACCCAAAATAGAGGTCCCGAAAATAGGATCCAAAATGAAGACCCCCAAAATGGGATCCAAAATGAAGACCCCAAAATGGGATCCAAAATAGAGAACCCAAAAATGGGATCCTGGAATGGAATTCAGTTTCAAAAGTTGCTATCGCGATTAAAAAAATGCACCCAGTTAAAAAAATTCAAAATTTTGGAAAAAGGGATCCCCAACTGGCACCTTTTCCAAAACCTCTCCGATTCTCTTGAAACTCAGTTCCTCACCCTACTGCCCCTCCCAAAATCCAAAAACGTCCCAACTTCCCCAAAATTCAAAATGGCCGACCCAATAAATCGCCTAATCTCCCCAAATAAATTCCCACTGGGTCAGGCTCATTTCTCTCGGCTCTTACCCTTCGAAAAATCCCGTTCCTCGCTATTTCACGACCGGGACCACTACCAGAAGCGCGATTATGGTCTCGGTGCATACGTGAGCTCCCGCTGACCGGTGCGTAGAGCGCCATGTTTGTTTTTCAGTTGTTAAGCGCGCAGCGGGCCACCAGACAGGTTTAAATCAGCCTTTTACCTCTTTCCCCCACCCCTATCTGATCGCCCCCCCCCACTTTAATTCTGTCTTTCTCTCTCTGATACAAATGTATCTTCCTCTCCGCAGAATCACCCGTAGAATGAAAAAATCGCTCGAATCGAGAGAGAGAAACACCATTATATGAGTGGTGGGATTAAGGGGGGGGGGGGAGTTCAGTGGAGTGAGCCCAGTGGGCAACAAATTGCTTTTTGTTTGAACGGACAAATTAGAGGTACGTCCGCCGACTATCAGAGGTTCGTCGGTCCGAAGGAAGAATTAGAGAATTGCTGCGCGATGGATGGCCCCCCCCTCACCCCCCCTGTACACATTGCGGGCCTCGTTTTTCTTTGAGCTTTCGAATTTCGATAGTTAGTGGTCCAACGCTAATCGGACTCAGTTAAAAAAAAAAAGAATTAGTCTGTTGATTTTTCTCGAGGTGCTAAACACCCCCACCCCCCTCCCACTACTGTACTAGCCACTTTCATTAAATTACAGAAGCCTTTTTGGACAGGGACTTCTTAATATCATTTTCCCTGAATAACTCGTTGCTATTTTAATTTCAATTTACACCTCTTTCGTTGAACTTTGAGCCGCCGCCCCCCCCCCTAACCCGGGTCCCTTTTCAACCCCTGGAGGACAAAGATGAAGAGTCTGAGTTTAACGACCTCGACATAAAAGTACGAAGCATTGAAATCCCTCGGAATGAATGTTGACTTGTAGGTAAAATTTTTTTTGTTTATATCTGTTTATTTGTTTTGGGCAGCTTTGAGCACTGAAAGTGCAAACACCACTTGTGAGAAAGGCGCAATTCGTACCATTAGGGGGTTCAAAAATAAAGTGAGCGCAGTTATTTTTTTTTCTCTTTTCTTTGCTAACAGTTTTCCGCGAGGTGGAAAAAATATATTTCACGAGAGGAAAAAAAACATTTTTCAGGTAGTGCAACGAAATTTCGAGTGGTTCAGGAGTACCTGGGAACTGCGACTCTCATCGGTTCTGGAGTGCCCCCAACATCGAGAATGCGACTCACGAGCGAGTTTTATGATTTAATGCAACGTGCTCGGGACTGGTTCGCATGTACCGTTGCGAATCCTTGTATTTTTTGCCCCATCCTCGCGTACTGACCATACAGAGAACACGTATTTTTCGTAAAAAGACTCGATCGAGCCCTCCCCTGCCCCTCGCCTCACATGAAAATTATTTTACTGAAGTTTTATTTTTAAAAAAGTAGAGAGAGAGAGAGAATAATTTTGTAATTTTAACTGGAGATTCGTGATAAACGACCCTGAAAAGTTTCTAAAATTTTCCGTATCAGATTATCAAAATCCAAAATGGCGGATTTTTCAAAATTATTACTTTTTCCAATATCCTGTTTCCTGAGCAAGAAACTGATGCGAGCGAGGTATCAAATTAAATTTGCTTCTTGTGTGGGCTTCTTAATTACGAGAGAAAAAGAAAATTTCCATTGTACTTTTGTATAATATACAGTAATCTAGGGAATTTATAATGCAAAATAAAGATACTTACGCCTGGTGTGCTTGCTTGAGGTCCGTAGGGGTAACGTGTCCATTCGAGGCTCTCTTCCGTTGTTGTGTCCAAGAGAACGACTGAAAGCAGAAAATAAAAGGCACTCATGTAGATAAAAATGACTTTTAATGAGAGCTGCAAAATATTAAGAACCGTGTCCCAGCGAGAGGCCGAGTTAACGACTCTGACCCTTTATTCGACCTTAGTTCAAAATTATTGGCTTTAATTATTCGAATTTATTATCCACAGGTTTATTTTTCTCGACGTTAGTAGAAAAGTTACTAATGGGGGAATTTCTGATCAAATATCACTATATTATAAAAAGATATCCAGCCCATGTGACATACGCCCTTATTGATTTCTAAATGACATGCGCCCTTCTTGACCCCCAACTGACATACGCCCTTGTTGACCCTCATGTGAGATAAGTTTTTAGTGACTCCCATGTTAGATACGCCCTTCTTGACTCCATGTAACATACGCCCTTCTTGGTCCCCAAGTGACATACGCTCTTCTTGACCCCAAAGTGACATAGGTCCTTCTTGACCCCCACGAGACATACGCCCTTATTGATTTTTAAATGACATACGCTCTTCTTGACCTCCAAGTGACATACGCCCTTATTGATCTCACGTAACATACGTCCTTATTGACGCAGACGTGATATATGTCTTTATTGACTCCCATGTTAGATACGCCCTTCTTGACCCCCATAGAACACGTGAAATGCGCTCCTATTTACGTCCATTGATCAGGTGATTGGTCTTTAGCCAATTTCAATGAAATTAAGATCATTCATTACATGTATTATAATTTACTATAAAATATAAAATAATAATAATAATGTCAATATTAAAACTTAAAAATGGGAGAATTCACAAAAAAGTAAAATACACAGGCCTTTGATCAGAATTTCATTTGAAAATGAACAACAGAAGGTACTTTGCACTAGGAATTCAAGGACCTGGTGTCTCGGGATCAGGCGACGGGGGTGGCTCTGCGGTCGGTTAGCTGACGGTGGCAGGGTAAAGTTTTGAGGTGGCGAACGTCGGGGTTTGAGAGAGGCGGGGGTGGCAGCGTCCCGGTCGATACGAAACTCACACACGATGTCAGTACGTGCCGTCGCTTATGAACGTGCGTACACATCCCAAGTACACGTGCATTGTCCCTTGTACAGACCCTTGCAAAATCATTTTCCACTTTGTCAGTCTAGACACACTGCTAAAAGCGGCTAAAAAAGAAATTTCGAAAAATTCTAGAAACTAGAACTGTTGTTCCACTTTACCCCACATGCCATTTTACCCGATTTCTCCTTTTCTACACTAATAGAAGCGTTTTTTTTCTTTTATTTCTTTTTGGTATTTTGGTCAGACCTTTCAAAGTTTGCATTAAGTGTTGTAACTGGATGTTAATTAGAAGAGTGTTACCTCTAATTAGAAGTGTGAATCGCTTGAAATATAAACTTATATACACATTTGCAAACGGAGCAGGTCTCGAGGCTCGTTAGCTTTCTCCACTCATCTCTCCTTCTCTCACTTCTCCTTTGGGCAAAGCTTCCTTCTCCCTCATTCAATTTCCCGTGGCAAAAGGTGCAGTGCGTCGGGTCTCGAGGACCTGCGATCCGCCATTTTGAAAGGGAACGCGTGGCGCACTTCGCGATGAATTTTTTTCAGGGGTAACGTTACACGCCGGACACTGGGACAAGAGGCTAAGCAGGGAGGTAAGGTTGCATGATTCTTGACTCCGAACCAACGTTGCCAGATTATCTATGGTTTCCAACAATATAGGAGAGGTCCTTGTTTTTTTGATATACACCAAATCGTAAAACAATTCAGCAAGAGCAAGCATCTTTGAAAAAATTTGCTACAAAGATGAAGACACTATCAAAAGATCTGAATTTCCATATCGGACCAACTGGAGGATGTTCCTATGACATCCCAATCAAGATTAATCCTCGTGTCGCGTGGAACCTAGTTATCGAAATCCGTTTCGACATTGCCTGATTAACATGCGGTTATAGAGAGCGCAGATGTCCAACATCGATTCTCTCCGCCTCTTCCTAGCACAAACAGACAAGGGGCGGTAAACCTAGTCCATCAAAGTATCAAACTCATCCAAGATCCCATATCGCATTCAAAATAAGTGGGTATATCTCTTCCGAGTCATTCCTCATCATAAAAGAAATTATATATAAATCCTTTCCTTTCCGCAAGATAATCATTAGCATTACGGGAAAGACCTACATTGTCTGCGATCTGCGGTAGCAGTTTCGTATTTCGTGCATGCCGTTAACTTAACTGTTTTTCGTGGTCCAGCTCGCTAAAGGATTGGCGAAGAAGACGCCTATTTTAATTGCCGCTACCACCGTTACGGCGAAATTCCAGGTCGACCGTAATATCCAGACACTTCTTCCCGCAGCAAGAACAACAAG
Source organism: Synergus umbraculus (assembly GCA_900474325.1). NCBI lineage: Eukaryota > Metazoa > Arthropoda > Insecta > Hymenoptera > Cynipidae > Synergus > Synergus umbraculus. The sequence continues at coordinate 48,593 of UCOK01018636.1, read as the reverse complement.
CAAGATTTTTTCCCGGGCATTGTATTCGGGTCGGGTTTGGAAACACGTGGATGTTAACTTTACGGACATGACGAGTTAAGTTCAAAAATTATCTGGCACATCCAGCCCACTTTTTGTTTCAAAGGTCATACGACTATATTCTTTATTGCAGGTCCTAATCCTTTAGTAAAGATTCTAATTCCCGGCGGATCAATCCTTTCCCGGTGACCTGACCTTATCCGAAGAATATAATTTTCTCCACACAAAAGTCAGGAAATCATCCTGACTCCTTAAGACTCCTTTAGAATTCTCACTGACTTTTCCACACTTTTGTGCTCTCCGGCTTCTTCCATCGAAGCAAGAAGCTAAATTTAAATTAAATTTCTTTCGGCTCCTCGATCGAACAGATAAGACCATTCTCGAATTCAAATGGTTTTGATTAGAAAAATTTCATTAGACAGCCGTATACCTAATCCACAAAAGCTGATCTTTATGCGTGTCTCGATCTCTTTATGTCTGCTTCTTGATCCCTACGTGATATTTTATTTGATGGGCATCTCGAGATCATTTATGCATCTGTCCTAACAACTTTATGTATACAAGTGGAGAATAGCTCGAGATTTAGTAGCGGTGAGATTTTATATTCCTCGGAAGCGGAACTTAATAGAAAATAAAAGCGTCGTGGGAGTAGAACGATGTAGTGAGATCGCGGGACGAGGAATGAAGGGGGAGGTACGAAGCCATCGGAGGAGTGAGTTAGAGCCGACAGGCACCACTATGCATACCGTCACACCCTGCGACACGCTCCAAATTTGAAATTTAAATTCGGTACGTCTCACGGGACCCGTGTATACATATATACATACTTATATGTGCAGGTGAAGAGAGAGGAACATACACGCACCGAGTTCGGATCGCTATCAGCCCGGTCGTTTTCACGAGAGCGACCGGTCCGTTAAGTCGTTTCCGCTCCTCTGTAAACACGCTCGGGAATATTAATTCCAGGAGAAAATGAGCCTAGGACATCTCTCGTTCCCAGCCTCACGATTTTCCCCGAGTGCTTCAATTGCAACTGAATTCAACAACACAACCTGGATCTTCTAGTTGGGAACAAAATCGTAAGGAACACTGATGGCTGAACACCAAATGGTAAGATAAGCAAACTTTAAAGCTCGCTAATAATTTTTCTCTTTTTCTTTTAGGTAAACACCAAATCGTAACAGGAATGATTGTAAGCTAATGAACAAATCGTAAAAAACATTAGAAGGTTTTTTTGATATAAACCAAATCGTAAAATATTTGCAGCCGTTGAACCAAAATCACCAAGTCTTTTTTTGATATAAACCAAATCGTAAAATATTTGCAGCTGTTGAACCAAAATCACCAAGACTTTTTTTTTGATATAAACCAAATCGTAAATCTCTGGTTATCTTTAGCCTTAGGATAGGCTAAACAGAAAAATTGGGTTAGATGTTCTTTCTTGATAAGGAAAGACAGTAGTGAGACAGTTTTAAAATTTCCCATTGAGAATTCATCCACAAGTTAATTTTCTTTTAGAGAGTTAGAGGTAAACAAGCTACAGCATCCAATTAATCCAAATACCTAAAGATCAAGATTAAAATTCTGAAGGAACTTTCAATAGCTCTACCCGAATGATACATATACACTTTCTCTCGCTGAAGAGTTGGTGATCTTGCTTTCGATTTTAATTATTCTAGAAAATTGATACAAGTATCGAAATCTCTTTCATTCAGCATCTCGTGTTCTAATCAAGTGATAGCTTAATTCTATGATTTTCTTATCAATAAGCTCCTAATTATGATGATAAATTGTTGCTTATCATGAAGGATGGTTAACATATTTCCTCCGATGTCATCCATTAATTATGATAAGCCATTAGGACGAACCATTAATTACGGTTATTAATCTCCCCTGCAATTTTCAACCGGAAAAATTGCAGTCTTGTGTATTTGATAAGAGGAAAATCTTGATGCTCGGGTTATAAATCTTGATAAATTCTTATTATTACATCTTTTGTTAAATACACCAATTAAGGGAAATAAACAAAAAGAAAATATTTTTAGAAGTCTCGGAGTCAAGAAAAAGAAGTAGAGTTTTGAATGAGAAGAAAATAAAGTATTACAAAATATATTAGAAAAAAATAGAAATAGGGAAAGCGATAGGGGATATAAATTAGGGGAGTATCAAAGGGGCAAGTAGGACTTAGGGAAGGTAAGAACTAGGGCAAGCGGAGCTTCTAGAGATTTGGGGGTGTATATTATGAAAAATAAATATGGGGAAATAAATTAGGGCGGTCACGCAGGGAGGAGGTAAAGTAGAACAGATAACAAGAGGGGAAAATAAATATTATGAAATAAAGAAATGTAGAGCAAGGTGCAAGAGAAGTTCCAACGATATTTACAGATCAATAATTTCTATTTTGGCATGTGTTATCATCGGGATTTTAAACCGGATATACCAAATTCCGGAATTACGTCATTCCAAAAAAAACCAAGTTGATGCATGAGATCAGAAAACTAGAAAATGAGTAAGGGTAAAGCAGAAGCTCAGCGGACATCGACGCCGGCGTCAAATCAATCTGTGATTATTCCAGCTGATGTCTTCCTTTCCAAACGTGAAATTACACCTTTCTGGGTAATTTCCCAACACTTGCTGCTCGTCGACTTGCGTACCGGTTCAGAGGAACCTCTTCGACATTGACGCAGCCGAGGAAAGAGTTATGCGCTTGCTCGGGCGTAAATCAAACATAAATCTAACGCCTCGAGGGCACTTGGCAGCTTCGTGTCAGGTTCTCGAGTCGGAACCAGAGAGAAAGAAAGAGAGATAGATAGAAAGAAAGAAATGAAAGAAAGAAAAAGCGAGAGAAGAAGATATAGAGATAGAAATAGAGAGAGAAAGAATGCAAATATTGTGTAGATAGAGGGCGCGCTGGTATTGGTCGATTCTCTCTTGGGGTGAGGGGGGAGGGGTACTCTGACAAATTGGAAGACAGTTAAAGCCGGTGCGGAGGCGTCGCTTCGGAAGGGCTTCGACGTCGAGACAAGAGACTCGGAGGCAACATTTTTAGAGTCGAAATAAAGTCAGAAATGTAGAAGATCCCTGACGACGAGGGCGACGACGTCGTAAGATCGTAGGTGGTCCCCGGTCGTTACCTACCTACCTACCCACCTCCTCCTTTTTCTCTGTTTCTGCGGTTCGCGAGGCCAAGGCATCTCGCATAAACTCGCGCCACTCTGACAAGTCGCGCATGCGCAATTGCCAATTATTTCCTTCCTTTCAGAAATAATAAATCTCATTAAAAAGGATCTGATTCTTTTTTTTTTGATATATACAAGTAAGCAGTAGTTTCGGAGATGAGTTTTTAAATTTCGCTTCGTTTTCAGCCGGCTTTCAAATAATTTATTAAATTCGCTGTATTTACTTTAGTTCTTCGTAGTTAATTTGATAAAAAAACGTGATGAATTTAATTCAGAGAAGTTTTGAGAAGGCAGGTGTCGTTACGAGTAAAAAGAAAGGAGACAAATCCTCGAGAGACCTGGGGAGTTTCAGGTGCTCGTAATTAACGTCGGTGCTTCATTCTCACGGGACCAACTCCACGGGAATCGGGAGAACGTCCGAATTATTGGGGTGTGGGTGACTGGCTCTCTCCTCTGGGGGTCAACGACATATCCCGAGGAGCCGTCCCGAGCGATAGATCCCACCGGAGATTGGAGCGAGAGGAGGCGACGAGAAACTTTATTTCAGGGTGTCGCGAGCATAACGAGCCCTCGAGAAATATATCCATAATACGTTTCCATAAAATAAGCGACTTTCGAGGCCCGCAGAAGCCGAAAACCCACGGAAGTTGTAAATTCACGGCAGACAAAAAAATAGGGGGATGAGAGGGGCGAGGAGGGGGGAAGAAAAAATATGATACACGATCACGATCGATGGTACAAATTGCTTCTTCTCTCTACCGGTTTGTACACAGCTTACATTTTTGCTAATTTATCGCACTCGCTTCCTCGATTTTTTATATTTAATTAAAGCCATATTTTTCTGGAAATTTAATTTTAAAATTATAAACGAGGTGATTTCATTGATTTAAAGCTGAAGAGTTGAAGAAAATGATTGGAGGTGGAAAAAAAAGAGAGAAAAAAAATGTGAGGGGATGGGGATTCGAACCCCGGTTCGGGTTCATGGAGAGATTAAATCTAGAGTGTGAAACGAGAGGAAATTTCAAGAGTTAAATATCTAGGAAAGTACTGGTTATTTTTGAAAAAGGAAAAATAGGTCGGGTATAAATTTAAATGAAGAAAAATATCCACCCACAAAAATTTGATTCGAGGTGGAAGAAAAAAGAAATATTTCGATGACTGGCCTCGGCAGGAACGGGTGATTGATATATCTTGTTGCTGTAGCTCATCCACCCACCTTTGCCTCCGTCCGTCGCACGACAAAAGGGGACGGGGTGGACGAAGGTTGGAAGAATGATAAAAAGTGCAATAGAGGGGGGGGAGATGCACTTGAACAATTGAAATTCAAGATTCATATGCCGAGAAGTAAAGGAGGGGGATTGAAAATTCTCGTGGCTCCAGGGGCCGCGAACAAGGGCCCATATTGTTTAAATAATCGATTTAACATGTGTACATACATTATGCACAAACATAATAACGATATGTAAATGGTAATTCCGAGGCGGGCCCAGCGACGTGGGCCGAACATCCTCCAGTCCCAGGAATCCCTGCGGAGCAGGTCAGGCACGAGTCCCTCCTCATTTTTTATTCTTTCTAATTTTCTTCAATTCCAATTATTATATTTTTTATATTTTTATTCTTTTTTATTAATATTTTGTAGTGAAATAAAGATAGAAATGAAGTCCGTTATACACGAGGAGAAAGTAAGATAAAAAAAAATATGAAAAAAACGATTTTCGGGTCCGGGATTCGAACCCTTGATGATCGGTAATTTAGTATCGAGATAACGACCTTTCCAGCAGCAAAGTTCAAAGCCCGATATCTCGGAAAGTAATGGATGCTTTGAAAGGCGGAAAAACACGTACCTAATGATTTTTTAAGGAGTTTATTTTATTCCGCTCTTTGAGAGAGTTGTCATAAAGTAGGAAATAATGAGATATCGTCGCGTATGAGCCGTGCGTAGGGAAACTTCATGACCAATAGAATTTTACGAGGCGAGATAACCCGAGGCTGTTTCTCGTCTGGTTGTGTCTCGCTAGGGTCCATTAATAATACAAGAATACAGGTAGTCGAGGCCGACGATAACGCGGCCTATCGGGGGTGAAAGCGTGTCTTAAATTCCCCTTTTCACAGATAAAAAGTCCCCTTCCTCCCGCCCCCTTGGCATTCTCCACCTAGAGCACTTGGTTTCCAGGGACGACCGTCACCCTTGAAAACTGAGGCTTTTTTAAATCCTTTTTAAAGAGTTTCAAACTCGAGAGGATTTTTAGAGAAATAGGTGGAGATTTCATTTTGAAATTGGAAATAAAGTTATCTAGGTGATTTGAGGGGATAGAGCTGAAGAAAGTCAGGAGAAAAAATTATTTTAATTTTTACTTGGAAATTTGGGATGGTTTGAAGTACCAGAGGTCGGGAAAAAAAAGGGGGAGAAGAATTACAGCGATGGGAAATGGAAAAAAACGATGCAGGTGCGGGGATTCGAACCCCGGGTGGTAGTCACCTCGGATTGATAACTTCGATAGCTTTGCAATCCAAACTGAAAATGTGAATATCTCTCGAACTGCTGATTACTTTTCCAAATAAAAAAATACCTATCTCCATATTTTCGATCCACTTTCCTCCACAGAAAAAAATGCCAGATTTAAAAAATCGCACAAAGGACCACGGGAGCTTTGCTTCGAGAGTCTCTCGTGAGTACGTCGAATGCCATTATTTCCACTTTTGAAAACGACTCGCATTGCAAGGGGTTAAATGTATTTCCCATTAAACACGCGGTAAGGCGACGCCTCGCGTTTCTGTACGAAAAAATGGGGGAGGTGGCTGCGAAAAGAAACAAAGAAAGAATGAGAAGTGCGTCTGTGTCGGAATATGGTGAAAGTGAGGGGGAGGGGAGTATAATGGTCTGCTCGAAAATGTAACCAGTCGACGCTCACGCCCTCGTCGCGACGCCTCGAGAGACTTTACGTGGAAAATCGAAGAAAAGCCCTGACTGAGAGGTGTGGGTGAATTTAGGGGCGGGAAAGAGGGGCCAGGGGAAGGCGGGGGGGTTTAGAGACAGAGGGCGAAGCTGAGGGTTTCGAAGGGTGGAGGGTGTCCCTGAAACGAGAAAAGGGAGAGAAGAGAGAGGGCGGAGGAAGCGTCGGAACACCAATACTCAAGCGGATGTATTACTCTCTTTGAGGCATTTTCTTTTTCTTATTTTCATTTTTTTTTCATTTCTTATCCGAAAAGCTATTTCCATTCTTCACGCGATATTTCGCGTCCTTCATCGCTCATCGCTTCCGGCATCTTCCCCGAGGATTCTCGGAAGGTGGTGTTTGGAAACGCCCCCCGGGTTGATCGCTCTAATAGCCCATTAGGGACCAGCGAAAATAAACTTGGTTTTTGTTTTTTCGAGGGGATTTCGCCCGAAAATTGTGCCTAGATGCGATAAATGACGCGGGTAATTTAGGCTTTCGTTTATTTTTATCGTTATTCTTTTTGGAGTGGGTTAAGTACGAGGTTTTGCATGTTTGGTATAATTCGCTAAATATAGGGTTTTAACAAAAGATTTTGTGATTAATTGGGGTTGACTCGTCGTTTTTTTTACGGATATATATACCCTCGATTTAGGATTATGAATTGTATGGTTTTTAACGTTGATATTATTAGTTACTTAATTAATTAAATTATTATTGAATGATCTTAATTTCATTGAAACTGACCAAAGGCCAATCACCTGATTAATGGATAGGTCAATAAGGGCGGATGTCACTGGGGGTAAAAAAGGGCGTATGTTACATGAACTAGATTCTTTTCACAGCGGCAGCGAGATCTTTTTATAATATGGATAGATATGTTTATATATAAATATTTTTCTTTTTTTGTTGTGGATAAAGACATTATATGAAAATCTGTAAGGAGCACGTCAAACGGATAGCGAGGAGCGGCCGTGCAGTCATCTCGTTTTATGATCGTGGAAGAGGTCGTGACCACTCGGAATTACTGAAATGTTTCTAGGACGTTTTAATGGCGTTTAGTGTAGATAAAGATGATAAAAATGAAATGTTATTACGACACAATCACCAGCTATTCAATGAGGCTAACGGTGACTCTCCTCTTGTTTCTCTTGTCTCAATTACGCTAAAACACACTGAAAGTGTGGGAAAAGGGGGGCTAGATGAATGAAAAAAAATTATAAAAATTACAATATAAAAGCCGGGGCAACACCGGGCCTGGAAAGAATGTAAAGTAAGGAAAGCGAGAATGAATGGATTGTAAAAAAAATGAAAGAGAGACTCTTTCTCCAGTTCTCGGGCAAATTAAGAGGCATAGGATAAGAAACTTGGCAATCTATATATACGTCAAACGCATAACCCGCATCCTTTCGGTCGGCAGCAAGTAAATAATACAATAGTCACCTGAGCGTGAAATGGAAGCGAAGGTAGCCACAAAGGCGAGCCACTGTTAAGAGAAGGACCTAGCCTCGCTAAAGAAAGTAAAGAAACTCGCTCTCCGAGATTAAACACGCGGAGGCTAATAACGGATCGGGTATTACTATAATTGGTCTAGAGGCGATCCAAATGCCGAAAAAGAGGGAAAAAGAAAAACTCTTTTCCGTCCTCATTTTTTTTCTTCTTTTTTTTTAATCATTTCCTCGAGCATTTCGATGTATGGAGCGTGAAAGTCTACTCAATAGGGATTTTTTTCTTTAAAGGTATCTCCAATAGTTCCGGAGAAATACTGGAAAAGAATTGGCCTTTGAAGTTTAATACGCCGAAGAAATTCTGCAACGAGCTTTATTCCGGGTCGACATTCGGGGTTCGAGTCTCGGCGGATTTTCTCGTTAATATTAATTTTTTCTGATTTTTTTTTACTATTTTTAAACTTTTACTACTTCTTTAAACAACTCTGGCTAGTAAAATAAATTTTAATCGAGTTTATTTTAAGTTTTGGAGCGCAGTATAATTAAATATTACGAAAAATTCGAATTAGGATTTGTAGCACGCAGATGATCGAGTGGGATGAATTAGGTCTCAGGTTTTGGACCGAGTTCACGGGCCGGTAATGAGCGAGAAGGACCCGCTCGAAAGAAAGCGGAAGCTCCAAGTCCGCAGGGCCGTGGCGAAAGAGAAGGATGGTAAAAAAAGAAAGATCCAAGGGCGTAGTAAATCGGGCTCTTTTTTTCACCAAGCGCCGCACTGATGATCACCGTACCTGAGAATCCAGGTCCCTCCCCTTGCCAGAATTGTGGGAAACCGAAATTGAAACCTTTGAATTGACTTTCAAGTACCTCTGATTCCCTTTTGGTCCTTAATCCTGATCAAATGGAGTCATCTAAATATTCTTTTTTTTTACATCTTCAATGATGGGAAATTGAAAGTACTTTTCAATCGTAAAATTTCTAGGATCGAAAGTCGTCAATTATAGAATTGCGTGGTCGGTACTGATCATTAATCTTCGTCAGACGGCAATCAATTTATCGAGCACATTTTGGAGATCAAAGGTCCTCGCTCCAGGAAAAGATTTATTTCGAATGAATAAAGATTCGTTTGAATAGTATTATATTATTTCTAAAGTAGATTTATTTGAGGCAAATACACTTGGCTTGATTAATTGGATCGGTTTAAACTTTTTCAGCCGAATATCACGAAATTAGGGACATTTTTTTTTAATAATTCATTTAACACCTTTGAAATAAAACATTAAATAATTTAATAAATAACGTTATCGTTTAAAACAATTTAAAAAGAAATTTAATTTGTAAATTTATTTTAAAAATTTTTTGTTAAATTTTTTTTAAGTAATAAATTTAATACGAGTACAGTAAAGCATAAAATAGCAGTAATTGAAAAAATAACGGCACCGAAAGGAACGTGGCGTTTATTCGCGAATTTAAATTCAAAATCCCGGAAGCCTGCGCCTATCCCAAGTGGAGAATCCGCATCACGGTCACGGAGAACGCGCCCGACGCGGCCCGAGTTACTTGGAAACGGGAAAAGTAAAAGTAGGCATTCCAGGGTGTTGCGCTCGGTTATGCCTAAGCCCTAAGGCCACGTATATCCTACGTGTGCATACTATAACTATAACTATACCCACGGGCCTCGGCCCAAGTCTACAAGTTTAATATGCAACCGCGAGCGGACTTTAAAGTCAGCTAAGCGAAAATTCATAACACGCCTCAAATTAAGCAATAAAAACGATAAGCCTGCTGCAATAATTAAAATATAAACTTAATCTCTCTCTTAAAGGCTCTCCTAGTCATTTAAAAGAAATACCTAGTCGAAAAAATTATTTTAGGCCCGAAAAAAAATGGCCCGGTGCGGGGGATCGAACCCTCGCTGACCGTCCACGATTCTCAGTAAAGTAAAAATCGTTGTAATATTTTTAGATAAGGATAAATTCTGGTATTTTAATAATAGAAGCGAGGTCATCTGCTCTCTTTTGTTAAAAATCTTTCTCGAAAAAAAAAACATTTCTTTTTCCGACTAAAGCAGGTGCATTTTGCCTATGAGCCTCAAAGGACTTTTCTACTTCTTAATCCGGTCAGTATCTGGGGAAATTTGTCGAAAGCCGAGTCAAAGGCGAAAAAAAAACTTCTTGACCTCCATCCGCGGAACTCGTACTAAAAGAACTTTAGAATATCGGTCTCGAATTGAATTTTTTTCGCTTTATTAAAAAGATGAGATTCTTTTACTCTCCTGATTAGAGCACTGGTTTAAATTAATGAAAGACTTTTTTTTTTAATTTTAGACTATAAATTCTTGGAAAAATTCTGGAAAAATAGTTGGAAGTGGCGTAATATCGTGTCGTAAAATTAAATGCTTCCACCTGGAATTAACGCGATCCGCTTTACAACGATGCGTTGCCAAGACGTTTTATTTTTTATGGATACGTCGGGGATTGCTTGGAACCTTGGAACTGGAAGGATTAATAGCTACTCTTATTCCTTGGCTGTCTAGGATTGCGGCTATTACGCCGTTAAAACACTTAACCCTCCAAGTTCCAGTGGAAATAAATTTTCTCCTAGGCTCAGTTCCAATGAGTCACTTTGAATTCTAGGGCAACCTATTGCTCAATTTTTCAAACAATTAAAATACCTTGAAAACTATAAAATACATTATAAATTAAAATTTTAATTTAAACTTAATTCAATAATTTATTATAGAATTTATTTTTCAATAATTTATTATTCTCCTTTCACTCTAGACCATACTTAAATTTTTGTAAAAAATCCGAGCTTTTGTGTATTGATGTTTCCTTGACAAAATAATTGCAGATAAGATCCTTTCTCTGAAGTTTTACCGCAAGTCGATTTATCCGTTGCGTGTAGAGTTAAAAAAAAATGTTAAAAGAAAAAAAAAACAGGGAATTCTATGTGATTTCCCCCGACGCTCTAAGATCGAAATTAAATGTCCCGAGATCTTAAATTACAGACCGGATGATACAATGTACCTGAGGATGGAGTCTAAAAAATTAAACCTCATTCAGGAGATGAAGAAGTAGCTAAAAAATTCAGCTTCAGGAGCAAAGGCCAGCAATTTAAACATCGCAGGTGTCTTTTCAATTTTCAGGTCTTTCCACCTGCTCTTTTTTCAATTTTATCAAAGACTAGAATTTTATCAAACTAGCTAATTTCTTCAAATTCGACTTTTATTTACCTCCAGGGACCTAACAAAAAAAAAAAAACAACGAAGGAAAAAATACGAAAAAAAATTAATTCCGCCAGGATTCGAACCCTCGACAAGCGGTCTTCTGAAACACTAAATTTCAAAATTCTACATTTTCCTCGATATCTCCAAACCTATCCAAAAACTTTCAAATTTTTTTTTAGAATATCGTTTAAGGGCCTTCTGGGAACCTATTTTCATACCTTTTATTAAATTTCCTTATTGTAAATTTTTGGATCAAACGGGGGTTGAAAAAACCTTGACTTGGAAGAGTCGCTGATCCGAGTCTATCAATGAGAGTAGCCTACATTCGTGATCTTTTACCTGCACACCAGGTAGACGGGAAAGAGTGTGTATGTATGAGAGAGAGGGGAGGGTGAGAGAGAAGGACACAGAGAGAGTAACAGAGAGAGAGAGAGAAAGAGAGAGGATCAAGAAACGCAGCCTGCTCCCGTACGCCATTCCTTTCCAGCACGCACACGAGGTTCAGACTCAGTACACGCACTCCCCCTCCTCACCTCCCCCCTTCCACTCATCTTACTCTCTCTTTGTCTCCGATTCCGTCTCACTTGGACGCAGACGCTTCGGCACGCACCGGTCCTTATCTATTCCTCTTTCTCTATCCATTCGCTCCTCGATCGCTCTAACTCTTTCGTGCCCCCTTCACCCCCCCTCCTTCATCCACCACCACTCACCGCCACCAGACCAGCATCTTATCGCCGTCTCTCTTTCTCTTTCCATTTCTCAGACGGCGGGGGGGCGAGCTTTGACTCTCCTTGTCAGACGGACGGGATGCTGCGAGGCTTCCAGCCCTGGACCAGAGTAGGTTGTACAGGTATGCACGCGGTGGGCTGGCCGGGCATTCCTGCGGCGTTGCCGCGTTTCTTACTCACTCGAGGTGAGCGAGAGGGAAATCCAAGACGGAGAGAGAAAGAGAGAGGGAGAGAGCGACTTTGCTCTTTAGAAGAGGCAATCGAGTTTACGCCTGGTCTGCCGGCGAGCTGGGAATTCGGTCGTACCGACGGATTTCGGCTCGAGGTCATCAGCGGCAGGACTTTTTGAAAATGTTGAAAAATTATATCTTCCCTCGGGTGTCATCAGTCAGTTGAAAAGAAAAATTGTAATTAATTTTAATTTTAATTTTATTTTATCCCTCATCTAGATGACAAGAAGCACCCCTTGAAAATGATAATTTTCAAGAAGGGAATCTGAAGTTTAGACTCGGCTCTGGCTTCCTTTTATTAGATCTGAAAAGGCACTTTTTAATTTCATTTGAAATTTGAATTTCAAAACGTTTTGCAAGTCGAGAATGGAGAGGGAGAATTGAGAATTGAGAATGAGCAATCAAAGAAAGTGCCCTTTCCGCATTCGAGAATCCGAGTTTCTTCGAGTATCGAGTAATGTGCTCCACTTCGTGCAAATGGAAGATGAAAAGCATGCAGGAATTGAAATAAAAGCCTGGTGTAATTCAGCTTTAAGCTTATTTGTCGTAAAACGCTCTTTCATCGTTAGCAATTACAATTTTTCATCTAGAGCCGCATCTCAATTTAAAGTGACGTAAAATTCTAATGCCGGAGAGTCACTTTAATTCCGGTGATTAATTAATTTGACTAATGAAATGCCGGGTCTTCCGAAATTGCAGACATACGAGGCGAAAGTTTCGTAGGAAGTCGAGGAACTTGAAACTTGAAAGTTTTCTTTTTTTCCTTGCAACGCGTTGAACCAACGGGCTTTTAATTCCGGACGAACCCGTAATTTCGAAGATTGCTCGCATTAGGAAATTATCAGGATCTCGGAAACATCACGAGGGATGCAGGGTGTAGCATAACTTTCTGCGTAATGCGAACCTCGAGGCTCGATTTTTTTCTCTTTAAAATATGGAAAATGGGGCCTTATTCAGGACACGAATAAATGGTGAGACAGAGCCGAATCGACAATTAAGGCGGTCCTCGCATAATCTCTCTAATCCCTTAAACCTCTTGCCGTTTTGTCCTCTATAATCTCTAGAATACTCTAGTAACTTTCAGAATTAAATTCGAAATTAAATTTTGAATTAAATTTTACATTCAAATTTTAAATTCAAATTTAGTTCCTAAAAGTGATATTTTGTATGAATTAATACAATAAAAGGTGAAAAAATAGAGAAAAAAAAGTGACTCGACCAGGAGTCGAACCCCAACTCGTGTTCTATGGAAAAGCACATTTTAACTTGATATTTACCTAAAATTCAAAATATGAAAGAAGCTTACCTTGTTCTGCTTGGATCCCTCGTAGAGAAAGTAGAAGAAGAAGGTGGGCGATACAGGTGGTGAAGAAGAGACCTATGCGCGCCATATTGAAGGGGGCTATTCTTATCACAGCCCTCCCGGCGACGTCGGCCGGTCCTCTCGATCGCGAGGCTCCTCACTCTCTCCTCCTCATCCCTCTAACTTAGCCCCCCCTTTCGAGATCGAGTTCGAACTCGTTCCTCGTCCTGGGCCACGACGACGGCGAACACACGTCCTCTTGACGCGTGCACGCATCTACCACCCCGTTAAAGAAACGCGTTATCAATGAGGATACCCCATTTTACAATATCACTAACAAACACTATATCACTCCACTGCACACTTCACCCTTTCTTCTTTCTTCTTTGCTCCTTATTTCACGAGCCGTCGAGATCCTGCAACAAAAAGAGATTTAAGATTAAATTATTTGTTATTTTACGTTTTTTAGGGATAAAGCAGTTTTAGTACGTTTATAGTAATTACGAACTGATTTAGTATCAATGAATACTAAACCACCGAAATAATAGCTACCCATATTGTTATTTAAGTACCGTAAAAACAGTACTTTCATTTAAGGACCGTCAAAATAATACTGTCATTTAAGTACCGTTAAAACAGTACTGTCATTTAAATACGGCCACAACAGTACTGTCATTTAAGTACCGCCATAAAAGTACTGTCATTTAAGTACCTTCATAATAGTACTGCCATTTAAGTACTGTCAAAACAGTACTGTCATTTAAGTACCGTCAAAACAGTACTGTCAATTAAGTACCGGAAAAACAGTACTGTCATTTAAGTACCGGCAAAACAGTACTGTCATTTAAGTACCGTCAAAACAGTACTGTCATTTAAGTACCGCCATAAAAGTACTATCATTTAAGTACCGTTAAAACAGTACTGTCATTTAAATACGGCCACAACAGTACTGTCATTTAAGTACCGCCATAAAAGTACTGTCATTTAAGTACCTTCATAATAGTACTGCCATTTAAGTACTGTCAAAACAGTACTGTCATTTAAATACCGTCAAAACAGTACTGTCAATTAAGTACCGGCAAAACAGTACCGTCATTTAAGCACCATCAAAACAGTACTGTCATTTAATTACCGTCAAAACAGTACCGTCAAAACAATTCTGTCATTTAAGTACCGTCAAAACAGTATTGCCACTACAGTACTATCCAAGCAGCTCTGCTAATATAGTACTGTCAATCAGTACTGCTATTTCAATACTATAAATTTAAATACAGTACTGTCAAAACCGTACAGTACAAAATTATTCATTAATCCCCACTATCAAATGCAATCAGTTCCATCTTAAAATTATTGCTTCAATTGATTGTAATACCTTGCAACAATAGAAATTAAAGTGCAGAACTAGAAACGCGATATATTAAAAAAAAACAGAATGAAGACGGTTGTGATAGGAATGAAAGGATTGAATATGCAAAAGTAAAAGTAGAGTAAAGTGGTCATTGTATAATATTATAACAGCACAATATGATAAAACTTTTCCGAATTAAAAGTTCATTTTCATCCTCTCGTGAGGGTCGTGCCTGGAATGAAAAGTGCAGATTTCTCTCGACGAGGATGAGAAAGGATAGAGAGACAGAGAAACCGAGAGAGAGAGAGAGAGAGAGACAGAGAAACTGAGAGAGATAAAGAAAGAGGGAAAATCGGGAAAAGCGCGAGAAAAGCACTCCGCGAAGTCGTTCTACAAGGATCTTCAAAGTCCTTCAAGCTCGGTTTGCAGCCATTGGAAGCGATTCTGCTGAAAGAGCTTCTGCCAGTGCATCATCGAAGTCTCTTCTCTCTTTTCAAGTGCTGTCGGCAAACGATGGTACTCTCACGAGAGACAATGATAATTAGCTCGCGAAAGCAAAGTTTCCCATTCTGAGATTTCAATTGTTCTTGTCAGAGATTGTTTTCCGTCCTTAAGGGAATCATTCAATTTTCTTTTTATATTTTGATCCTTCTCTATTTTTATGACCCCTAGAATCTCTTGTTAAATTATTTCAAGTCCCGAGAGTTTCTCTTATAAACGAGAAAATTAATTATAAAGCCGGCGAAGTAAAAAGAATTTGGAAAAATTAATTAAGACACGAATCAGTTCTTGAAAATAGAGATAACAGTCCTAATGTTGATTGTCCTCTGGCGCTCGTTAGCAGAGGACACTTTTTCTCTCGCAACGTTGAAAGGAGAATAAATTTATTCTTCGTATTCGCGACACTTGAGTCCTTTTTCGATGCAGAACTTTGGATACCATGACCCGGACAATCCACTCGGCTAGAAAAGGCCAGAAATAATTGTCGGTTTCGAATAGACTCAGAGGCGTATGGAGAAATATAAGGCGGAGGATGATTGCGCAAGACTCATGCCTAACGTATATAAGAAAGATGACCGAGTCTCGCTTCAAGCCTCTTTTCAGAGAGTTCGTTAGAAAGCACGTAGGAAAAACAAACACGCGGGTATTCATTAATTATTCTCGTTCTAGATTTAAGGATTCCTAGGCAGTGGGATTATTTTTAAAAGACACTAATCACTCGGAGAATTATTTATGAGCCAATTTGTCTAAGGCGAGAATTAGGATTGATTGGAGCATTAATCAGTTGAAACGATTTCAATTCGGAACGAATCTATTCAGCGCCAAGCAACTTTGGCCTGTCAAAACTTGGACTGTCCAACAATTGGATTGTTTCCGAATTTGGTTTGTACAACAATTGGATTGTCTCCACCTCTGGACTGACCAACAATTGGATTGTTTCCAACTTTGAACATGTTAAAAAGATTCTCTTTGTTGTACTAATGAAACGAACTGGTACATCAGACAATTGTCTATCTTTCGATTTATGTCCCTTGGGTGCGACCCCCCGGAGTCAGAGTCGAACTGATTGAGTAGAGTGGGGGGAGGGGGAGCAGAGTTGCAGACAGAAATCGACCCGATATCGAAGAAGACATTAAACAATGGTGGCAGATCGTTTGGCACCTGTACTGTTACAAGGAATGACTATGCAAGGATCATTGTTTCGCCACCGAAGCACTCGAAGCGTGCCAAATGCTGAGCCAAGAAGGCAGATGGACAGCCACATAAAAGCAGCTACACTCCCCTTTTCCCGAATTTCTGGATGGATAACAGTCAGCGGAATTTGCTGGGCGAAAATGAAGGATGAAGGCTCTGGGGGTTGGGGGAGTTGGTGCTTCCGGGACAAAGAGATTGTTAACACTGGGGTTTATTGTAGTCTGCGGTGTAGAACTAAAGTACCAAAATATCAAAATAGACTGGCGTGGCGGTTCCACTGGTAGATTGAATGAAATATATGTTCGCGAGGACTTCTTTATTTGCTGATTTAGCTGGCTTTTAGATTGTAGGTATTTTATGGAGATTGATAATATTAAGTTTTAAGATATTATGAGGGAAGTTGTAAACTTTTAGAGAGCGGGTCGAGTGTCTTGGTATTCTTGATGAATGAAAAAGCCGCATTAGAAGAATTTTTAAGTGGGTTCGCAAAGTAGTCGAGCGCGAGTGCATAATCGAATCCACCTAAAAGCTGAAGAGCCATCTCGTCTAATGAAATCCAGCTGAAAGGATATGTCTAGAAGTCGGAAGGTGGAACGCCACAAGGAAGCAGGGCCCGGAAGGACCGAACATAATTCAATTTATTATAGTTGGGCAACAAGTTAAAAGAGGGGAGAGAAAACAGAAGGCAGTTGTTGGATCCTCGTCTTTAGGAATATAAGAAGTATAAAAAAAGTATTGTCAATTTATTACCGTGAAAAACATTGTCATTGTTTTAATACCGCCAAACAGTACTATCAAAATAGTACTGTGAATACAGTATGCATAAAGTACCGCCAAAACAGTACTGCCAGTTGAGTACCGTTAAAATAGTACTGTCAATTCATTACCGTCAAAACAGTACTGACAATTAAGTACCGTCAATATAGTACACATATCTTGCCACCTTAGTACCGTTAAAACAGTATCATCGACTCAGTACCGCCAAAACAATACTATAATTTTCGGTACTGTCAATTCAGAACTGTCAAAACTGTACTGTCATTTAAGTACCGTCAAAGCAGTACTGTCATCTATATACCGTCAAAACAGTATTGTCATTTAAGTACCGTCAAAAGAGTACTGTAATTTAAGTACCGTCAAAGCAGGACTGTCATCTAAATACCGTCAAAACAGTATTGTCATGTAAGTATCGCCAAACAGTACCGTCAAAATAGTACTGTCACTTAAGTAACGTCAAAACAGTACTGTCATCTAAATACCGTGCACAGTATCCTCAGTAAACCTTCAATAATCTGCCTGGAAATTTCTCAAATTTCGAAAAGAAAACTAAAAAAGGGTGAAGAAGGGTGGGGGGGTCAAAGGAATGGTGATTCCAAGGACAAGACCAAGTTTCATCCCAGCGTAGGTTTCTAAGCTCGCTAAAATTCGCAATAGTCGGTCGACCAGTCAAAGGCACCGTATCTCCGGAGGGTGAGTGGGCCGGGAAGGGTGATAGAGGAATTGTGAAGGGTGGAGAGTGCGACCGAACGAAACTTTGGGGTTTGCGAGGAAATTGGTGGGGATAGTGTGTCGGGGGGGTGGGAGAAACTCGAGGAGTGAGTTCCAGGATCAATACCACGCGTTTATCCCTCTCTCTATCTCTGCTCGTTCTATCTTTCACCCACCAACGGTATCACGCCTCCACTCCCTACCCCCTTCTGCCTTACAACCCCATCTCACTCAACTTTACCCCTCTCGCTCGCTCTTTCTGACTCTCTCAAGCCTCGGGATCTGACCGGCGTCTTGCCATTCTTCGTGGAAAGAGAAGAGAACGAGAAAAGAGACGGGGGATGGTCCCCCATCTCTTTACGAGGGGGGGGGGGCTGTGGTGCTAGCTAGGAGACGAAAGAGAAAAAGAGATGAGGGGTGGTACGAAATTCTAGAGTGCCAAAATATAGTAGTGAGTAGTTAGTGGGACGTGGGGAGTCGGTGGGTAAGGTTCGGGGGGATTAGGGGGGCCAAGGGTGGGGAAAGAGGTAGGCAAGCTTTAGTTCTTCTAAAGCGGGCAAAGACCTTCTCTCTTCTCTACGGAAAGCAGACCCAGCCCCAAGATGCATCCGCGAAATTGCAGACGATGTGAAATGTGTTGCTTCTACTTTGTAAATCATCGGGGCGATTTTAGAATGGAAAATTATAATTGGATTTTAATTCTTTAAATTAAAATATTCCAAAGAAAGCCCCTCCCCTCCTCTATAAAATAAAACATATTTTCAATCAAGAGGGAGTAAGTTTAAAAACTTTAAATTTCGATAAATGTGGTCATCCCCCCAATCTCGAATAAATACCTATTGTTTTAAATTAAGAATATGAATTCAGCCCCCCTCCCAACTTTGTTTATTACGACAAAGTGGAGATTTCTCAGAGATTCAGAGATGAGCTTTGCCTGTCGAGTGCTTTCGCGCAATTTTTAAGATGTCCTCTTCTCGGACGCCCACCCCCCCAGCCCTCCATCCCTTACCTCTCTAGGGCTTGTGCCGCTAGAAGCAATCGAGAAATCTGCAGTGCCTCTTTTCATCCGACGCCAGGGACTTTTCAACTTTTTGACAAGAACCTCGCCTAGTGGCAATTGGCCGAAAAACAGTCGCTCGTCTCGAGAGAAACCAAGGAGTTTAGGGGGTGAGGGGAGAGGCTAAGGGAGACGAGTAACGAGCACCACTCGTTCCTTTGATAAGCCGCGATTTTTACCCCCCGGTGCTAGTTCCCGGACGTAAACAGCTCTACTTTAGAAGATTCAGAGTCGCTCAGGGGCGTAATCACAAGGGGAAGAAATATTTAGAAGGGGCTACAAAATTACGACGACGAGAAAGATTCTTCTGAAGAGATAAAAAAAATAACAAGCCCTTCTTTGGAGAAGAGGGTCTTGCTTTAATAAGAATTTTTATTAGTTAAAAAATATTTGTAAGACAAACATCAAAAAGTTTCTTTAATTTTTTACCTTCGCAGTTTCAGCCCCTCGGTTATAATTTTTCCAGACTAGTTTCTTAAATAAGCCCCTCTCTTGGTGAAATTATTAGTTTTACGCTCCTGGCACTCTGGACCAGCTCTTCATCGAGCAATGGCCTCTTCCGCATTTTAGCCCGTCCCACGATACTTCTGCCAAATTGCGAATTTCGGGGCGGCTGGAGTGGTTCGTGAAAAATAAAGCACCTCAGAGATACGACACGATCGACCCCCCCCCCATAACCCTTTCTATATCAGCCCTATCTATTTCCGGCTCGTCCCCCCCTCTTCCCCATCAAATGCGACCACTCTCCGATTTGCAATGGAAATCTCGTCAAATTTTGCCAGAAAGTCGACCTGTTTCATTTTCATGGAAATGGCCTATGTGCTAAGGGGGGACTGCGTAAAAAAAAAAGATTCTCTTTTCTCCGAATATTGGTAAAAAATTTTTAACGAGTAGCTTCAGCTGAAAAGACGGATTCTGATCTATATTCTGTTGTGAAGGCGCGCTTTTGAGTAATTTAATTAAAATTTCCGGATCGCTCTCTTTATGATTAAAAAAAAATAAATTCAATAAAGCAACAATTGATGAAGGAAAAATAGAAAAAAAATTATTTTTAGCGGAAGGATTCGAACCTTCCCTCGGCGATAGCAAAATTTCTCGGCAGAGATTTTTCGCTGAGGCCTGATTGTTTTTTCAATATTTTCTGAACCATAATAGATAAATAAAAACTATAAACTGTGGAATAATCTAGACTAACGTTTCCTTCAATTATTACATTTTCCTGATTAAAAAAATAATGTCCCGTCTATAGCAAGATTGTAATAACGCAGAAGAATTATCGTAAAAGAAAGCTTCCTTCAGGAACGTAAAACATGCCTTCATTTCTAATTAAATTGGATTTTTTATGAGCAAATTAACGATATTTACGATCGGCGGCCTGGGATCGTTAGAAATTAAATAAAGACCTTCCCAGCTGTAAAATACATTCAAAATAGAATTAGTCGGGATAAACAAAAACACCTGATGAAGAAAATTGAGGTACCGTACAATTTTTTTTAAAGACGAGGCTAATAACTTTACGGAAGTCCCTACTTTTTTCCCATATCTTATCCCATCCCATTTTTTTCTTTCGCTTCTTATGTTCTTCCTTTTGTTATATTTACGAGACGCTCGAATCCAAAGTAAAACCCACAGCCGTGAAATAAATCTGCACTCGGACGAGTCGGCGGATCTTAAATTTACCGGAAATAGAATTTGTCCCGAGGCGCACTTCGGGGAAGCGGAAGAATCCAGGAGCGTAACGACGCCCCCCCTCGCCCCTTTGACAAAATTTGGCAAAGGGCCTTAAGAAGCCTCGATCTTATTGAATCTAGAATTTGGTAGTTTACAGATTTAGGGGAACGGAAAAGAAGGCTCTCGACAAATTGAGTTGTCGCTGGGAAATTGTAGTGGTTGGAAAAGGGAATTTATGAAGTCGTGATTTTTTTGGAAAGTATGGTAAGTTTAAATTTTGTCGACTTCATCCGAAAATGGAGTCGTAAAGCGGCTCCCCCATGGGAATGAAATGCATGTGGCTACTTAGCATCCGACATAAGTTCTTCTAGCGATCCGGCTCGTAAATCTGTCGAGGTTGTTTTCGTTCTCCGGGGAAAATTAAATTTCCCCCTCGTCCTCGTTTTTGCGAGAGAGCGAGTTGTCTCGGAAAAATGCGTTCTTTTCTTCCTTTTGAATTTACCGATTCTCTCGCTCTACTTTTCCCGGGTCTCGAGTTACTTTTTTATTGGAATTCTTTGTCTAGGGGCGAGGAAATAAGGGTCTTTGAAATTATCATACTTGTTTCGAGCTGAAAAAGGTCTACACTACACGAAATATAATATACTGTTAATATAATTACTTTTCATGAAACCAGAGACAAAAATAATTCTTTCCAATGGAATTTTGAATGCAATAATGAATATTGATAGGCAGAAGGACAGTCCGGTGCATATATATGAAGCCAGGATACTTTCACCACAGGCAGGAATGGTGCTTGTTACGAAATGCCCTCCGAGCCTCAGCCTATAACACATGGCGTATATTATTATCCTTTCCAATCTGCCTCAAAGAGAAGCTGATGCGAAATTGATTTTGAAAAGCGCTCCTCTTCCTGTCTATATCCATCAACGAGGAGTGAGTAAAATTTTCGCCTCAAAATAAAATATTCCAAGAAACTGGGACGGAGATTTCAATATAAATTATATAAAATTCTTTATTCGACATCATGAAGAGAGAAAATCTCGAAACAGAAGCAAGAAGGAGGCTCACATGAGCTGTGAACCGCGACACCAGCAGCTTCATATTTAATTACCAGCGAGAGTTGGAATAAGCAGAAGGACGAGGAAAAAATGAAGAGAATGAAGTAAGATAAAGAGAGCGGTCACGAATTACAGAGCGAACTTCACGAGACGTCAAAAAAAATTCTATTATTCTCGCTCTTTCCTAAACCAACCTTAAACCCCCTCCCAGAATCTTTCTCACCACTTTTCATGCTCTGTTAATTCTCAGAGTACTGTGAGTGAAAAAAGGTCCGTGTAGAAATGTTTAAAAATTAACAAAGGGGAGAAACTAAACCCAGGATTATAATTATATAAAATAAAATCGTTTGTACCGTCCAAAAATTAGACTACATTCAAATTTGGTCCATCCCGCAATTGGATGGCTTCCAACTTATTAATGACCAAAATCTGAATTGCTTTAAACTTCGGACTGTTAAAAATGATACTTGTCTCAACTTTCGATACTCAATCATCGGAATTGTCACAACATGTCTCCTTTACTTCTAGCCTCCAGTGCTTCCAACTTCAATCCAGACATTCCACTCTAAAAAAATGTCTGCCTCCACCTAATAAAAGAGCCCTCGAGATATAAAATGTGAAAAGCAAATAATGAATCTGGTACGAACAGTATGTAAAGCAACAACCAGTTTCCCTCAGAAAAACGTAAACACAAAGTCTCACTCGGTCAGAATCTCCTTCTATTTATTTAGGATGACATAGCGTATACACTTCTCGCCCTTAGCATTGCACATCCGCAGTTTTCTCGACTCGTTTGCGTGATTAGTGACTTATTCGAGTGGACGCCAACAAAGTCAATATGTCAATCTTGATACAGCGAGTGTCGAGTACATGAATATAATTTCACCAGTCCCCTAAAACACGTGTCATCTCCTATTTTTCAAGAACCTTGTAAATAGGGTGGCTCAAAACAAGTCTTATCTAATCAAACAAAATCAACTATTTCTATTTTTCAAGATGGAAATACCACGAAATCAAACTTTCACTCATAATTTCAAATAAATTGAAAGCCGCCTGTAAAATGATGTTTTGAGTAGCTTGACTAAAAAATGACAAAAGAAAGCATTTTTTTTAGCACCCGCTGCTCGACGATTTGTCGTGCGCTTGAAATGAATGAGCGTCTATTTTTAACCCCCGACCCTCGACTTTTGCGTTACGGGGAGCCAGAAAGGGTAAAGTCAAGTAAACGGTTGGAGAAGGCAATAGAGTATGGACCCCCCTGGGTAGGAACCAAAAGTCGCGTGACCGATCGCTGATGGTCACCCTGCGGGCTACAGCGACCATTAGCTTATCATTGACCGCCGTCTGGCGACACCGGTTGCCTGCTGGTCAAAGCCCGATAAGGGGACCCTTCACGCGCCACGAGATTCTGCCCTCGTTTGGCAGAGAGAAAAACGAGCTCCGATTTCGCCTCGATCGCGTGTCAGCCATAGAGTTTCCTCCTCTTAACACCATGCCGAAAATAAGAGATCCCTGATTATATTTCACTTTTTTACATTATTTTTACCTGCCTTCCTTTAAAACGTGATTAACGTTTTCAATTTCACGACATTCTTTAATTACATGTTACACATTTAGATTAACTTTAAGTAGGCCAAATAATATCCAAAACATGGGAGTTCTAGATGTCAGACAATGCAAAATATGATATGGTGTAAAGTATTATACAGTTCAAAGTATAATACACCCCAAACTATAATGCAGTCCAAAGTATGATAAATTCTGAAATATGATACAACCTAATCTCTAAAAATTCCAAATACAAGAACTCTTACTAGCTTTCCAAAGCTCTAATACGAAATTTTCTCCTTAAATCTTATTTTCGTCATATTATCTTTGGAGGAAAAGTCACGTGCTTTGCAGTTGGAGATGAAAAGCACCTGTCGAAGGCACGTACGCAGGTTATGACACCAGAAGTGAGCGATCTAGCCGGGCCAAGGCGAGCCAACGTCTGGGGAAAAAGAAGGCCGCTGTGGCCTTTTTTGGAAAAAGGAGCGTGTACCATGTGCGGTTTTGCCACGAGGACGAAGGCCAGATGACGCCGAGCTGCAACAGCAGGACTCAACTCGCACTTGGCCTTCCACGTATCTTCCTTATTTTTCCTTCTTTTGTATCCCCAGAATTAGATGAGATATCCACAAATTTAAGAACGCAGCAGCTGGCAATCTCTTTTCCATTTTCACTTTTTCTAGTCGCTTGTTCTTTCATATTGCACAGAATATCCAATTCCAAATCTTCTACGTTATATTTAATCAATTTAAACAATATTTCAATTAAATATTAAGTATTACTTTGATTCGTCATTCTTAATTTGTCACTCTTAATTCGAGGAAGGAAAAGTCGAGTTCAATGAAACACTTCACTCCAAACTGTCACTTAATTGCTGAATACAGAGTCCAGAAACAGCTTTCGAAATGAATAACTTCATTGAGATGATGTTGGTCCTTTTTTACACAAAATAGAGGCATAAATGTTTCAAAGAGCCTTCTGTAGATCAAAGAAGTTTAACGATTCATTCATTTAGTCATAATTACAAACAGATTAGCTCCATTCTGTTTATAATTAAAATACAGCTCACAAATTAGATACAAGTACAAATTATTATACACTTTTAGAGTCATTCTAAGTTTGGAGAATGCCAACTAGTGCTTCCAAATTTAGTCTTTCTAAAAATTGCTTCCAACCTCAGACAGACCACAAAAATTACACCCAACACTGGATTCACCAAATTTGGATTTAATGTCCAATTTCGAAATGAAAGTTCACTGATCCCAATTCTGACGAAGCAAAGAAACAAAATCCTAGTCTCGAAGGAGAGGTCTAAAATAAAAGAAAGGAGTCCTAAGAAAGAAAGAAAGAAATTCGTTGATCGTTGCAATTGTACCTGGCGCTAATTACTATTATTCTGGGAGGGACCGGAAGTTGGGTTTGCAGGGTTAACGAGGACGCCGAATAATACGGATAATAAGCGAGCTCGCTCCGCACGACAATTCAGACTGCCCTCTTTTTGAAAAACTAAAAAAAATGAAGTAAGGGGAAAAAGTAAGGGAGGGAGAGAAAAAAAGCCACGGTTCAAGTACTTTGTCAGGTGTAGATCCTAAAATGGACCCCAACTTGACCTCAGCGTGCCATTACCGACGAGTACATCTAATGAACGGTTACTCGTTAATAGGGTGATTCTCGTGACCCCTCCTCCCCCTCATCCCACCATCAGCCACTGTTCTCCCCATTCACCCCGACCCCATTTGGATTCAGCCGGAAACCCCATGCTGCCTTGGCTTCCTTTGGGACGCACTTAGGTTCCAAGCACCAACGCATTCGCATTCACGCAGACTAGGATGATTCAGAATATTCAGATGGCACGTTACGCACCGCGAGTTCTACATTGTATGGAACCAGATCCCGGGGGATTGAAACGAGATCGGGGATGCTGACCCGGGACCAGCAGGACATATGTCGTAGGATGATATGAGCTTGTTAAGGGATTGTTTCGATGAAAAGAGCAATTGAGAGTTCGAGTAGAGGATCGATTGCTTTTGTTTTGCGGTGAATTCGAATTTTATTGAAAATTGCGTGCTCCAAAGTTTAGAGGGTTGAAAATGGAGGCCCTTTCAAATTTAGACTATTTAAAGTTTCATTGATTAGATCCAGAGTATCAAACAGTTCAAAGTATGATGCAGTCCAAGGGATAATACAGTCCAGCCATTGAACTGCTTCCAAGTTGGATTGTTCGATAATTGGTTTGCTACCAACTTCGGATAGTCCAACAACTGGATTGCTTCCAACTTTGGACTGTCCGATAATTGGATTGCTTCCCACTTCGGACAGTCCAACTACTGGATTGCTTCCAACTTCGAACTGATCAGAAATAGGATTACTGTCATATATGACAGTAATCCTAAATCAGTATATCCAAAAATGTTTAAAATTGCTCTTTAAAGTTTGAAAGCTTCCCAACATCTACCATACAAATTCCCCATCCAAAATTAACTCTTTCGAACCTAAGTGCCTCTATCCACATTTCCTTCAACTCTCAATCCCTTCGAAATTCTTTGCAACTACCGATCCTCCTCTATTCTCTAAATCCGGCGACTTAAAGATTTATTTTTTTTTGTAATTTAAACCGTCTAAATTTCAAAATACACCAAACACCCTATTTTGAAGGTTCCACAAGCCGGAAACGAAGCTGTGTCTCTCCCTCGTCTTCCGCGCGAGTTTCCAGTTTCAAAAAAACGATCGAAGAGGCGAAGATAGACGAAATTTATTGGTCCTAGGAGATAAGCCGAAATCCAAGAAGAGTCACGTAAAGTGGCTGACATGAGTCAAGATTATAGAGGAAAAATGTCTAACTGCGGTTGTTAATGTCTCTGATGGCACTAAACTTGCACTAGGTTATGCATTCGACGACGCATAAAGATCGGATAAGCGACACGATGAAAACAGTTAAATGTTGCAGATGGTCGTTTGAATTCCTCAGAATCTCTTCTTTACGATTTAAATGGCCGTTGATGAGGACTTAAAATAAAAGCAACAACCCTAAATCGTTCCGAATGGTAATTCACATGATATTGGAATCGGGGGGACACTTCAATAAGTGTCGGCGCAGTTAAGATATTTTTTTCGAGTTTTTCGACCTTTTCCAACGGAAAGTGCGAGAGATAGGATTCCAGGGAGATGAGACGAAAACCATATGGCTTGTCGGTTACTCGGAGCATGAGAGTGGAAAGGCACCCCCTGTACTGGTAAAATATGAGTCCACTGGGACAACCCGCAGGAGTTACGAGTCACGTGAGAGGCCGAGCGAGTCTTATTGCCCGAAATAGTGTATACTTTATGCCCCAATAGACACATTCAGGTTCTTCCAAACTAGTTTTTGTTTTCAACAAAGAAACAGAGGGTGCAGAAAAAAATTTTTATGGGGGCTTAAATTTGTTATTTTTCATACAAAATGGGACGAGGCTCGGTTCAAATGTTCGTTTTTACTAGTTTCGGAAGCACTCAAAGGTTCAGAGTTAATTAAACGTTAATGTTTGGAAACGGAAAGCAAGAGACATCAAGTTACAGTTCAACGTATTCATTGAATAATTAAAAATCCAAAAATATATTGTTCCCTCTCTGATGGCAGTTAATTTTATTTAAATGTAATTCGATTATTCTAATTACCGTCATTTCGCTTCGATTAAAATCAGAATAAAATAAAGACTTGAATACGAATTCCACTTGGTTTTTTCTGGATTCCAGAAATGGAATAATAATCCTTTATTGGTTTTATTTTCCCGGCTCAAATAATCAAAGCATCGATATCCTTTGAAATAAATGAGGTTTAATTATTTTCATTATATTAAGGCTGAGAGCGAATGAAGTAAATGGATCAAAGGCTTAATCAGCTCCGCTTCATGAGACAGGCTAAATGGAGAACATACGTGTACTCTATAGTACTTGATCCTCTCGATTTGCCCTCGGCATTTATTTCATTAAAATAGTTAAACCTCATTTGTTCTGTATTAAGCAAAAACAAGTCAAGGGCTCCGTTCCCGTAAAAAAAGCAAAACAAATCGTTTAACCGATTAAAAAAAGGGGGATGTTAACTACGCTCGCTCTCTCTCTCTCTCTCTCTCTCCGGATTAAATAAAATTTATTTATTTAGCACGTTCCCTTCGTTTTTTTAAATTTCTTTTTCCACATGACTCACTGCACTCAGGAGAGTGGCTTTTCGACAAATTCCAGTCTGTCACGATTTGACCAGATCCCGGAGAGCCATCGACTGACCGAGTGGATAATCTCCATTCCTTTCTCCCGCCTTCTCCACCAATCGGTGACGAACATTCCGACGCGCATTGTTCTCGTTCCGGGTGCGTTAAAATAGTGCCACCATTAACGGTATCCTGGTGCACAAATCTCAGCCCGGATGGTATCAGTCTCCCTCACGAAAAACAAGGGCCAAAAAAACTCCCCCACCTTCTCGGCCCCGGAAAAGAAATGGCAAAACAGGAATAAAGAAAAGACACAGATAAAAAAAATAGAAAACAACCAGATGAAAAGAAGGGGCCTCGATGAAAGGGAGACATCTGTAGACTGGGGGGGAGGACTCAAGGAAGGAGATGATGCTCGTGGCACTCCGAGAGTAATTTATTCGCCTCTAATCTCGACGATAAGCTTCTCGTCGTACGCGCCTTCTGGCACTCGAGCACAAAGAAATCATCATTTGGCGAATCGTTCTCACACTGTTTTATCGAAAAATATTTTTTGGGAGAAGTTTTAAGGCTTTTATTGTTATCATTTTGAAAGAATTCAACCTTGGAAGGCTTAATAATTGGCGCTAACCTTGAATTGTCTCACAATTGGATTGCTAGCAGCTTTGGACTGTTTAACAATGTTTAACTTGGACTGTTTAATCAACAACATTGGACTCCGCAGCAATTGAATAGCTACCAACTTTGAATTGTGGATTGAAGCTGTAAACAAGTGAATTGTTTCCAACTTTGGACTAAACAATTGGAATGCATCTCTAAACTCGAAACACCTTCAGGGATGAAAAGGTAGAGTTAAATATGTCAGAATCGTCTTTCAATAATCCGAGCGACACGATTCTAAATTTGTGTTTGCAT
Source organism: Synergus umbraculus (assembly GCA_900474325.1). Taxonomy (NCBI): domain Eukaryota; kingdom Metazoa; phylum Arthropoda; class Insecta; order Hymenoptera; family Cynipidae; genus Synergus; species Synergus umbraculus. Next base: position 20,555 of record UCOK01018636.1, on the reverse strand, counting down.
ATATATCAGTAGCGCGACAACGACTGGATCTCGGATCTCAATAATTCATTCCCGCATAAATTTGTCGAGGCAGACTGATCCGTAATTATCGTTGGCTTATCAGTCTCTCTCCTGAGAGGCTGCCTTGTCTAGTTAGGAAAATACTCTAGATTGTAGAATGTTGACTTGGTGGTTTGGTATCAGCTGCTGCTTTCCCTGTCGCCTTCGGCCCATGCCACGAGGTCATTAAGAATCCATTAAGAGTTTTCCAAAGCGCTCCACGCTCTACTAAATATAAACTTTAAAAGCTAAATGTCCCATCGCAGTGTAACATCGGCAGTTGAGAAAAAATTTAAATAAGAAAAAAAAAAGAAAAAAAAAAAAAAACAAGAAACTTCCCATGATTACAATGAGGTGACATCCTCGTTACGAGGCTCTGAACCCTTATCTCGGTTACAAGTCATTAGGGAGTTCTAAAGAGGTGGAAATAGGTTCTTTAGATAGCAGAAGTCGTTTTCGATCCTGTAGATATTTTTAATTTTAGCTGACGTGGTTTCCAAACATTTAAATTTGAATATTTTTTCGGACTTCTTTGGAGGCACTCTGTGTCTCTAGTTCCTAATTTGAATTTCTATTCGCTGCGGCTTTCGATTAAATTCAAAGTGCGATAAAGTTGACGATTCCCAAACAGCGTACATCACTCAATTAGACATCAAATTATAAATTAACCGAGGAACGTGATCATGACTGACGAATTATTATTCATAATAAAAGCGCTCGTCAGCAATTTAACGAGAAAGCAGGATCAATTAGCACCGGAACGTAATCACTGTGCGGTGGCGATTCATTATAGAATTAGTATAATGGACGGATAAGGCTAGTCCACTTTGCGGTATTGTGCACCAGTCGCGTGTCCGTCATGCAGGAATTCAAAAAGAGGAAAAGGACTCGTGACGAGCGACGACAGCCGTGGATCCTTTCGCTTTCGAAAAGCCTCCTCAACTGCCAACAAATATGGTCCCACGTCCTTAGCCTTTTGGATTTAAAGCATTTATATATACGCATACCCTATACATATATTACAGCAGACGACAGACGACCTTACAAGAAGGATGCCAAGGGTTTTGAGCATGGATTCGACCTACCGAAGATGGCGTGGGAAGCCTGTCAATCTTCATTATCGTTCTAAGTAGAATCTCCCCTGTGCATTGAATTTGAAAGATTGAAATGCTCAGGGTGGATCACTGAATGAAGGATCACTAGTGATAGGATACGACATTCGATATTACGATATAAGTTACATATATATGATAAAATAGGGGTTGGGGTGGAATCCGAAAGACGAGTATTGATAATAATGACCAGTATCCGGAATAGTTGGACTGATGAACTCATCTTGATAAATTTGGTCAATCTAGGATTTCACAGCTAATAAAAGTTGATGGAATTGTCGCTTCTTGGAATGGAAGCAAGTTGGAAAACATAATACAGAGTCGAATATTGACAAAAAAAAGTTCTTTTCCAATTTGAATTCGCAAGCAGAGTGAGTAATTTCATTAAACTTATTGAGAAAGTACTACTTACTCACTAATCGCAATTTATCGACCTATAATTTATAATTTATACGTTCTATCAAAGTATAAATTAAATGCAGACAGAATCATTAAACTTTAAGCGTCGTATATCAAATCGTTGGTTTATACAACTAGAAATTTCAGTTGGATATTAAAAATTGAAAATTGAAAATAAATAAAATAGAAAGCGAGACATTTATTGCTCGATTTTCACCTTTGAGGCTGAACCTGATGCCGATATTCAATTATACGGAACGCTTATCGCGAGATTGAGGTCTCAGAAAATTATTATTATTAATATTATTATTATTATTCGCAGCATGAGGATCATTATTATTATTACGATGTAAAATAATCCTTCGGACTCGCGACATCTATACATCGATATACTTTCTAATTCGCTGCATCACAAATTGCAAAGTGCTTGCATAATCTGCGCTTTTAACCTTTCAATTAGCTACGGCGAATGGCCATATTACCATAATCTCACCGTTAAATTATCGATTTTTATTCAGAAACCCTCAATTTTCAATAACGGAGATTTTCCACACGATTAAAAAATTAATTGATTTCTAGTTTTCTATTGAATATCTTTTTTTTTCACCGACGAAAATATTACAGATTTACAAAAATGATAGACAATTATTATTAAGTTTTATTATGATAATTTAAAAATAGCCGAAAGCATTTCCCACAGTTTCTTATCTCATTTCAAACTCAATAAACGTTTTGACAGCGTCATTTGAATTCCAAACACACGTGGTTCATTTCCTTCTCAAGGAACATTAAAGCTCAATAAAATCCCGTCAGTCTTCATAAAGAGTCACTTTTTTTTCATCTTTCTCAAGGAAGAACATGTTTGGTTTAAGAACGCAACTCCATCAACTTTTATTACTTAGAATCACTCGAATTTATCAAGGCGAGACTATCTATCCAGGATAGTGGTCATTAGTATCTGTATGTGACTTTTGAAATCCATCCAAACCCCTATTCTGTCGTTTGTGATCCATCAATCAAACTATCGATAAAATCCTAACATTTCAATCTTCCCAATCCGAGTGATTTCAAATTTTATCACTATTCGAGACTCTTAGAAATTTAGTAAATTGTTTTTTAAATAAAATTGTGAATTCAGATTCGAATCCTTTTCAATTTTGAGCTTTTCAAGTTGGAGTGCTTTTAAATTGAGAGCTACCCATTTTTTTTTTTACAAAATTCGAGTATAAAGAGTCCGAATTACGGTCCAAAGTATAATACAGTCCAAAAACTAAATCAATCCAAAGTATGATACAATCCAACGTAAACTTCAGCTCAAAGAATAACAAATTCCAATTTATGATGCATTGCAAAATTGGCTGAAATCCATAAAGTATATTACTTAATTAAATTTTTATTTAATTTATTTGAACTATCGGTTCCGTGGTAATTTAAAAATGTTAAACCGTGTTGATAAATATCAGCGAGAGAGTTTACGCTTGACGCCGTTGGGCAAAGGTATTTATCAAACGCGCTCACGTTAGCGGCTCTCGATTTCCACGCGAGACTTGGAGGTTTTCCGGATTTAGCGAGGCGTCTCATTTTTTTTTCGTCCCAGGCCGTAGTCTTCAATTGCAGGCATCGATTCGCGTCTGGCTAACGACCGTGAGAGGAGGAGGACAAACCTAGTAGTGAGAAAGAGAAGAAGAAAAGGAAGGAATACAGCCAAAGAGAAATAGAAAGAGAGAAAGAGGAACGGAATGGTTGTGGGAGAGGGTAAGGGTGAAAATGTGACTGAAGAGTAAAGAGAGACAGAGAAATAGCGAAAGGGAGAGAGAGAGAGAAAGAGAGAATTAGGGGGGTGTATGTGCCAGAGGGAAGTTCGAATGCAACCGGTTAAATAATGTCGACCATCCGACCAAGCGTAATTCACGTCGGATGAGCTATCGGGATCCGGTATTTGCTCCCCGGCAAAAAAGAAGAAATGTCGATCGATCACACAATTATCGGAAATCTCGTCGCACAATCATTCTGCAGGGTGCATGCGTGTATACTCTAGTCTCTATTTCTCGTTTTCACTTTGGAAATAATTAAAACAGTCTCACTTAACGCTGATTGCAACAAATCAGTTTTTCAGCAAATTTTATCCGGTTTAGATGAAATTTTAGAAATATTTATAAAGGGGATAAAGGGGATGGAGCAATTATATGGAGGGGTAGGAGAAGATTCACGAGGGGGTGAATGAGATGTTCCTCTCCCAAGCCTTACTATCCTTGTCCCCTCCCCCCATATATCCCCTTACTAAAAATCCTCCTCCCCTCACTACACTACAACTCCTACTCCCCTCACTATACTACAAGTCCCCCTCCTCCCCCATAACCATATCCACTATTCCGTTCCTCTTATTCCTCCTTTCTTACATATTATGGGGAGGAAAATAAAAGGAGTAAATGAGATGAAGTTAATCTTGTATAGTGTGGAGGAGAGGGTAGCAACGGGTTCAATGAATGGGGAGGGGGCTTAAATAAACTGAAGGGGCGAAAATAGCATTACATAAGATGTCGAAGAGATCAGAGAAGATGGGGAGGGGGTTTAAGAGGAAATGAGGGGGCAAAGATAGTATTATACGTATATGAAGTTGAAGAGGGAAGAGGGGCTAATGAGCCAAGAGGGGATAAGAAAGATGGAGGGCGAATGGGTGAAAGAAGTCGTGTTTTAAAGATTAAGATGGTGAAGTAAGAGCAGAAAAACTAAATGAATGGATTTATTGTTAAATTTTCGGCATTCATCGAGAGTTTCACTTCTCCTTTCTCCTGCCATTCTCTCTCTCCACGACAGGTGCGGTCTCCTCGTCTTTTCTAATTCAGCTCGCAAAGTCAGGTGGGTAATCGAGACGACTTATGCCAAGAATAAGAGCACCATCAGTTAAGAGAAAGAGAGAGATAAGAGACTGGTGACGACGATACCTACAGGAAAAAGGGAGGGGTTTAAATTTGGCGAGCGGGGAGTTGAAGGTTGAGGATGGGTGTACGAGCCCCAGACGATTTTTAGGTGCGGGGAGGGTTTGCACTTATGGGGAGAGGGGAGTATTGTCGCAAGGCCGATTCGACGAAGTAGTTTTACGAGTTGAAAACCAATTCGCGGTTGGTTCGGTGCTCGGACCTCAAGAGCCTCAAGTCCCGAAACCATTGTTAAACGAGGAGTGGAATCGAGAAGAGCAAAGGAGTAGAGTAGAAGAGTCCTCCCAGGAACACGAGGAGTCGGGAACGATGCACTCGAAGGCCGGTTGCACGGTTCGATTCTTCTTCGACCGCAAAAGTACATTGGACGGGGAGCATGTCATGCCAATTAAGCGAGACGCCGCGCGCGTGCGAGAGAGATAGAGTGACAATGAGAGGGAGAGGGAAATTATCGGGGGAAGAAGGGAAGAAGTACAGAGGACTCAAGAACTGGGCGGTTAGTGCTGATCCGAGAATCGTCACTTTCATGAAAAAGCAGGAGTGAAAAGAGTGAGGAGTTAAACTTGGACAAAGAAACAGCGGCATTTCTACACATTTAAGTGCAACTGTACTCATATAAGTATATGTGCACCTACAAAAGGGCATTTTTACTAGGGTTCGATTACCTAATTCATCTGCTTTACTACTTTCATCTTTCATTTTGCGCTTTTTCCTTGTACTAACTTCACACCTCCGTTCTGACGCTTAAAACGAAAAAATGAAAGAGAAGAAGCTATTTTTTCAGCTTCCTTCAGCATTCATTATCAATGGAAACTTGGTGGAATGTAATTTTCAGGAAGTCGCTTAAAAGCCTATAGGAGAAGCGAAATAAGCGCAAACTGGTCGCGAAGAGAGTCGACTTCGTCGGGATTGAAGAAGGGTTTTAGTGAGTGGGGGAAAGGGCGGGAGAGGGGGGAGATGAAGGGAAGAGAAGAGAAGAAGAAGAAACGAAAAAAGAAGCGATCAAACTGCTCCCGACTCAGCGGCTCTCATACTTAATGATATACTCCGCTGAGCGAGTCCCGCTAATGCACGAACGCTACACAATGCCGGGCGTGCAACCCCCCCCCCTAACCCTCTTTTCCCCCTTCCATTTTCTCCGAGTTCTCTCTCTCATCCGAGTTCCTCACCACGTTTCTTCTCTCTTTCCCTCTTGTCCTCTCTGTTTCTCTCTATGTTTCTTCTCTTTTCGCTATGGTGCTTCGAGATTCTCTTGAGGCTCGCTTCTCGCGGTGCTCCGCATTACCACCACGGGTAACGGGGTCTCTCAGACCCCTTGTGACTCGACCTTCTTACTCCCATCCCGGAGAGGATGTCCCGACACACGTAGATCGTGCACCTTTGTGCCAATATCAAGGGCGTATTTGCCTCGGGACTTTGATCATGTAATTGAGAAAATTGGAAATATTTTTCTTGCTGGTTCCGTTTTGAACAACGAGAACATATTTTCGACACATACACACACTCAACCAAAACCTATTTATTGAAATATGTGCAACGAATAATTGTCTCGAGTGAAAAATCGTCTTGTACGTACCAGATACACATAAAAAATGTGCAAATATCCCGAAATTCTAAAGTTAACTCAGTCCGGTGTTAAAAACGCTAACGACTCTTCATAAATTAAAAGTCGTGAAATTTATGGAGAAATTTCGTGTGCAAGAAACAGAGACTGTAATTTCGCTTGTCAAATTGAATGGCAGAGGCGAGTAAGAAAGAATAAAGAATGACCAAGAGAAGGTAAAGAGAAAGGGGAGGGGGGGATTGTGATCCTGAAGTCATAATAAAAAAGACTATAAAAAAAGATACGAGCCAAAAGACTTTTACGAGGATCGACTGAGCGATTTTCCCCACATCGGGAAGATCCCTCTGTTTATTTTCGATGTGTCGCTGGTGTTAGGCGTCGTTCTTTAATCTCGCGCTCGTGAAAACAAACCCGGGGATATATAAACTTCACGGGCGTTATTCGTCGACAGGGTCTCATTACAAAGGCGACGTGTTCTCTTGACTGAAATGTGTCTCGCGTCGCGCTTTTACACTTTTCCATCTCCAATTGGCACCGCTCTTTGTCTCTTTTCCGTTTGTTAAGGTCGATTTTCGTGAGGAGTGATAAAAATGGCTGACATGAATGTTAGGAACTCAGCGAATGACGAAAATTTAAGTGATGACACTGAATTGCTTGCACAAAAAAATACATTACGCATACACATTTATTCAGTAGGAGAAACCTATTAGCCTTTGTTTATTTATTCGGCAAACTTCCGCGACAATGTGACGAGGAAGGCAGAGAATTTTCCGTCGTGGCAATCTGGCTCATCCGCTCGGCTTTACACAAACAGAAGGCAATGCTTGTTTGTTTTGCTGGCCGTTACTTCCGCGACATTAGGGATCAATAATAGGCAAAAGCCTACCGCGCCCCCGACTTCTTTCTCTTTGTCTTCTACGCGAAAAACTTTTCCAAACTTGGGGAATGCGAAATACAGGATGCGGAAAATTGCTGATTTGCAACTGTCGGTATGCTTTCTGCTCAATTGAGCAGCCGCTGTTCAACATTAAAGGAAGAAACTGAAGCAATTGTTGTACAAACAGTAGCCGCTCTGCATTCAAATTAGTATGTGTGCGCTGAATAAAGTATGTTGCACTTAAGAAGGAAAACATGTTTTAAAAGATGCAAATACACTTATAATAGTATTTATGCACAATTAAAACAGCGATAGGTGCATATGTTGTTAAGATTGTGATTTTAGTCCGAGTGTCTGGGGGTCGTGTGGAAGCAATTTCAAAGTATTTCGTCCCTTTTGCTGAGCCGTAAATTCTAAAAGAACACAGTTAATTGACTTTTAAATATACAATATCGTAAACCGAAATTGCAAAATTGAAACTCGTAAAGTTGAGCCCATTGCCATATTTCTGGAAATGGCGCCTTGTAGCTTTTCTTTTGCAGCAATTCTCTGTCTTTCTGCATCGCGTCGTAAAATCGTGTGCAACGTGTTGAACCGTCGCCGGAGCGGCGTTAAGGTCGTAACGTAACATGCGTCGGCAAGTTACGACGGGTATATATCGAAAAAGAAAAAAAAAAAAAAAGTGAGGACCAGGCGAAAACCGAAGGCGAATTTCGATGGAAACCCAGGGAAGATTCCAGTCATTCCAGCTCTAAAGATGGCCGCTTCGACCACCGACACTAACAGCTTCTCCCGATCATCGCGCACACGCCGATTACTTACGTTTAATAGCTTCTCGTGGTTCGCAGACTTTAAGCGCCGAACATCAACGATAAACCTGTCGCGACGTTTCGACTCGGCCCGTTGGTACCAACTTGTCCGGTGCCAACTCTCCGCCCAGAACGCGCTTCGCAATATTGTCGCCCTGGCCCTTAACGATCCATTCGCGATGAATACGCGAGGATCGAATTACGCTCGAAAGTTAGAGAAGGGAGAATCGATCGCGAGGATGCACTCGATGCCGATCGAGAATTCTCAGATTTCAGATCCGAACGTTCGATTAAAGAGGGTTGAGGTTTCGTTCTATTTGAGAGACTAGGGACCTGAGATTTAGCTGGAAATTTTATGCTCAAGGTGGAGGTGAAGACCAAAATGTGCATCGACAGCGATAAGTTTTCATTTGCTCAACAACAAAGAATGTGCAACTGATCCCTGGTTAATTCTGCTAGTAATCGTATGTTGTGCACTTTCAAAAGAAAACATGCAGAAGAAGATGGTTCTTTTTTTACCAGACTCATCATTATGTAACATTAACATGCAAGAAGAAAAAGTGCAGCACTATTTCTGCATGTTTTTGCATTTGCATAATTCCTGGTTGATTCTGTCAGTAATCGTATTTCTACAATCGATTTCCCTCTATTTAAAGTGTAAATCACTTTTACTGCTCAGCATGACTTCCTTCAATCTCCCCCGAATCCAGGCCAAGAAAATTGATTTCCCTCAAGAAATAAAACCGCGATAACTCGTGACTCACGACCGACGTGGTAAAATGATCGACCGAGCGTCGGATCGCGCATTATAATTAATTAAAAGAAGGCGCGAGGGAGAGAAATAATTACGCGGGCTTTTAACTCGCTAAGCGGAGCGTCGCGAGTCGGAACGCGAAAAAGGGTCTGCCATACTCCAGCATCCGAGAATCTTTCCGATCCGGTAAACCTAAACTTTCGATTTCGTGCGTCGCGAGATTTATAATTACATGCCGTCTTCGCGCCCCAATGTACGAAAATATCAGCGCAAAACAAGCATCGGAATGATGGGCGACGAGGCAGAGAACTTAGAACGGGGAATTTTTTTTTTTATTCTTTTATTCAATTTTGTTTTCTATCCTTTTTCCGGGGTTTGCGTTTCGAGCGTTTGACTGAGCCGCTTAATGGGGCCGTGAATGAACGATCCTACAATGAAAGGCACTCGGCGTGGTAATTAATTGTGCCCGGGAGCCAGCCTTGGGTGTTCGAATTTTTAATTACTTGAATATAAACCATCCCGGCCCTTCCTAGGTTTCCGTATTAGACAATCTGCCTTTAATTTGCCCTGACAAATCGGACCTTTTAACATTCCCTCGTGACGCAATTCAAGGCCCAAGAAGAAACTTTACACTTGAAAAAAGTTAAGAAAACACGTTTTTAAGTCTTTTATAATTTAAATTTCCTCAAATATTTACCGTGTGCATCTTAAATTGGGAGTAAAGAGATTTCTGAAATGCAGATATTTTTCACACCAAAAAGGATTATATTTCCATTTCAACGAAATCTGCTTTTTCGAAGGTCTTTCTTTCCGTATGAGAGATATTCTGAAATTAGCGCCTCGTTGCGATTCGCAGTAAAAACGCACTTCCCGTAAATTGCAGACGCTCGTTAATCTGCCAAGCGTCAATATAAAATCCCGGAGTTAAAAAAATTTATTTATGTAGTTTATTTTTAGGCCTTGGATAACGGAAGGAAAAAGGAAGGTTTAAAAAAAAAACTTTTAAAAAGTACACATCACCTTAAACAGGCGTGTATAAACGCACATGAAAGCATGTATACCTTCACGAGCACACACCATAAAAATCCTGCTTTTTTATACTTTTTCCTGAAAAATGTCGTATTTAACATCTTTCTAAATTGTTTTTCAAATTCCAAAAAGTACTTTCAAATTTTGAATTCTAAATATAATACCGTCAAAAGTATGATACAGTCCTACCTATCCAGCATTTCTTTCAATCATTTTTCCCTGAATAATAAAACCGACCCCTTAACTCTCGACTTTTTCATTTCGCTAATGCAGTCTTGGTCCCTTTACGCCCCGAGATTGACACACGTGCCGAGAAAAATGTCTCGCGAAGCGAAAAAGCCACCGTTTATGCTCGCTCGTGTCGAGAATCTCTTGTAAAATGTTAAAATGAGTGCGCGCCCTCTCATATTGCGTTTCTCGCTCCAGGGAGACTAAAATATCCAGAAGGCACTTAGCACTATCTACAAAGGCTAATGTAGCCGCCCGATATAAAGGTAAGTTTCGCTCGAGAGCGTGGCGATTCACCTTGTCTTTCTCCCTCCCCCCCATCACCTTCTTTCTCCTCCTCTCATTCTCCTCCCAACGACAATTTCGATATCCTCATCCCCGTATAAGAGTCGTTCATGATTTCTCAATCTGGAGAGGATGCGACTCGTCCTGGCTCCCGTTCGAACGATTAAATGTTTTATTTTGTTCGAATTCTCCCTCTCCTAAATCGCCCCCTCCCCCCTCCCCGTCCCTCCAACCCCCTCACCAATAGTTGCTTCCCATCACCATCACCCGACCAAAACTCCGCAATCACAACACTTTTAACGACACGTCGAAGGAGATTTATGGTCCATTTCCAATAAGCGATTTCGCTTCTGGCTTTGAAAGGAGATTTCTCGAAAATCTGGACATTTGGAGGTGAGTGGACAATTTGCGGAGTCATTGACACGGTTTCGGATTCGGGGGAGAGAAATTCCTTTGTGGGAAACGTGTGATGTGATTTACAGTTATTCAATAATGTAACTTACGATAATGACAACTCAGTTTTTGAGGAAGGCGTACCTGTAACAAAGAAAAAAAGTATGTAAAATTAGTCTCGTGTTAGAGAATAAGAGATTCGAGAAATAAGAACATATGCTAAAATCTTTCCCTAAGAGATCTATGGCAAAAATCTCGGCACATATATTTTTACGAACAGAAACTAGTTTTCCAACTTCAATAACCACAGATTGAATACAACCACATTCTGAAATCCAGTTTTCTCGAAGATGAGTATAGGGTCGCGGTTTGAGTGACATTTGGAAAATGGGTTGTCAACCATGCGGGAGCCTACATGACAACTGGGTTGTTGGCAGGTGTCGGTCCGCAAAAGTCTGACAATTCCCGAGTTGCGGTTAAAATATATACGTGTGTGTTATATACATATTCATGTACATGCTCTAAACACATCTCTACATAAATATTGAACAGAACATGCAAAGGCAAAATATGTTACACATACATGCGGAAAAGTACTGATGCATACATTCATAATTGCCATCTACACATACTTGTACACATGGTACTTTTACCATGGAGGTAGTTACTATAGTCTAATATGTGCTTTGCATAGAGACTACGTCATTCAATTCGCTTTATGCATATAATATGCCAAGTTATATATCACGTGTATCAAGCTAGGTAAATCTATAGCGGCTCATATAACAGTACCGACAAAATACCTACGCAATCGCGCACGCCGCAGGTATACTCCTCTCAATATATATATATATATATAAATATATGCGAAGAAAAGATTCTTTGCGAGAACTGAGCACGATATTGCGCTATTATGTAAGTTTGCCGCATCTGTATCGCGATGCCCTTTGATTCTGACCGAGTGAAGCCACTTTCCGGCGCTTTCCGTATTCCTATGCGCGAATACGTGTCGACCTATTGAAAACACCGGAATCGCAGTCGACATTAATGCCCGCAGGGTCGAAAGTCGACCAACGAGAAGGAAGAATGAGAGAGGATAGTTAATATTCTTTAGCTAACAGTATGTTCCACTCTATGCATGCTTTTTTACTCCTCTGCGTGTTTTTTCTTCCTTAGCATATGTTTTACTCTTTTGCACACATACACTCCTTCGCACATATTTACTCTTTACTCGGATAGAAAAAATTCTGTTTTAAATCCATTTTATTCTGAAATTTGCATCCGAACCGAATTAAAAGTCGAGATGGACGTAGTAATCAGACAGAAGAAACCTCGTCAGAATGAAGATGACGACAGATCCTAATCGATGACGCAATGGAGGATATTTTAATCGAATCTGTACCCTTAGTCCTTCCAAAAGATGAAAATAGAGAATTAATTTCAATTTTGTGATGTGTAAAAAATTTCTGAAGTTGAAACTACTTAAAGAAACCTTCTCGATGAAAGTCGGCGTATTTGAAAATGTTTTACACATTGAAAAGGAGGTGAAGGAGGATGCAGGAAGTGTATTGCTCCGCCCAAAATTGGAGACGGCCTTCCTCGCTGATTTTTGTTCATGGTCTTTCGTCCATTGACCGAGCTTTAGCGGTGTTTGCAGGTTCGTTTGCTCGCCGAATTGAAATGAGGTCGTGTTTGTTCCTGTTTTTACAAACGGTCCCTCTCGCGCAATTCGGATCGACAAGCTCGTTAATCGGGCTTGAAAGCTACAAGGGATCATCTCCAAAGGATTTTCCTCATGTTTGCCAAGGATCAGCTAAGAAAGCGAGCCAACCCCGAGGAAGCACATCTTTTCAAAATCCGAGTCTTCAATCTGAAAGAAGAATGCCGAAATCTCCTTCCAATCTCTACCGTCCCTATTTGATCGCATTTCTATGCTCGCTATTGGATCAGGAATAAATATTTGAGGCTCGAACAGCTGTTACTATTACACATTGAAAATTCGGATGAAATCTGCCAGTCTCCTTTACTAAAAATGCAAATTCACTTAAGTTCAAAATGTAATGTCTGCGAGGAATTCAGTTTCGATCGCAAAAGAACGCTTCCTCTTCCAATCTCCATTTATTGGTGCATATCAATTTATTCCCACATTCCGCCTACACAGGATAACAAAATTAAATTCTCGGAATAGAGGAAATATTCACCGATCTGGGTTAATGACTTTCCAAAGAAAATTAAACATATATTTTTACGTAAAATAGAAACTGATCCCAAGTCTCATCTTATCTGATCTTTAGGCTAATGACCAATTAAATGAGTTACCAATTAAACGAGTATGAGACAATTTGGGTCATGAATTGAAAAGTTTCAATTATATTTCGTATTTTGAGCCGTGAATAGTAGAAAGCTAGAAGAATTGCTCGTTGTCTGTGGTTGCGCAAAGCAAAGGAATCGAAGATAAGAAAAGTGAGCATTGCACCGTAGAAAAGGCATCGAGAGTCATCGAACTAGAACAAACGTTATCAACGAGTGTGACTGGGCGGATCGGTAGTCTGGTGTCCATTGTTCATCTTATTCCATCGGTCCATTGTCCCCAATCAAAAGAAGCCTCACCTTTCGCTCGGTTAGGTCCATTTGGCCCAAATTTTACGGCTCTTAGGACTCCCTTAGTTCAGCTTTTAGCTCAGGAAATTTGTCTCCCATAGGGTGTGAGAATCGACGTGGAAGGTCTCTCATATCAGGGTCACAAATCATGCAATGGCGTCATAAGGTAGACACACACTTCTTTTGCAAATGAAAATCCCAATATCTCTATATCTCAAAGCGTGTGAAACTATCGAAGCGATTCAACCGTCACGTATGCTCCCTTTTTTTTCAACTTGCTAAAAAGTAGCGGACCGTGCGGCGAGTTGAAGACTAGACAAAAGGCGATTATCCTCTTCGTCGCCATATTGAAACCGTGCCGCACGAGTTACCTTCGGTTTTAATTTTCACCGACGTAAAACTTCACCCCATGGAATAACAGTTTTCTGGACTCAATAGCGATAGTCCCTGTAATAGGTTTTAGTGTTATATACTCTATCCCAAATCGTCTCGACAAATTGCCCTTTATGGGGTCAAACTCATATCCCTCTTTTGTGATATTCAAACCTCCCTCTCTCCTTCCTACACATTTTTCTTCTCAGCTATTGATACCCGAACGCCGAGTTTTTCTCTCCGTTGAAAAGACTTTCAGGTTTGGGCAAATCGTCCGGCCAGGTGTCGCGTACAATGGCATCCGGCTACTTAGCAACACCTACGGGTCCCAGGCTTTAGAGAAAAATCGGGTCCCGCGGATAGACTTTCGATTTCCGGAGTGTAAGCGCGTGTATCAATGTGTATACGAAAACTTCGACACAATGGACAAGCACATTCACAGTGGCATCGAGAATCTCCGGAATTTCGTATCTCCGGAAGATTTGTAGCAATATTTTCATTTAATACCTGGTTGATTCTGACAGTAGCCACTATTTTTAAAAGCAGGTGACGTATAAAGAAAGTTGCTTCTGTACAATTGCACAAGAGAATGTACATTGTACATCAGTAATCCCTGGTTGATGCTGCCAGCAGGCATATGTTGTGTTCTTTGCAAGAAAACATTGACATGAACAGGAAAATTTGTATATGTGCATCAAGAAAGTGAATATCTTGAAAGATAAACAAATGTCGAAGTATGTAACAGTATTTCTGCAATAGTTGCGCAATTGCACAAGATATTGAATAATCCCTGATGGTTGATTCTGCCAACAGTCATATGTTGTATATTATAATCTTAAAAGAACAACATTTTAAACGGAAACTCAAATTACACCAATCATGGTGTTTATGATCTTCCAAAGGCCACGTGTCTGATTTACAAATTTGAGAATACAATCAACAACATGAATTTGGAGAGGATGTGTATTGTGCAGCTAGAGATCCTCTGATGCTACATGAATACACAAAAGGAAAGTGAGCGAATCGCAGAAGCATAAGTGTATCCGTCTACACTCGGTTGTGTTCAGAAGTCCTATAGGTTTGCTTACTCTGTTCCATGTACCATGTACCATGTATATTGCATCTCTATACCTAAAATCTCTCTCTCTCTCTCTATGCTCCTCTCTATCTCTCTCTCATCTCGAGTTGCCGAGGGCGTTCCTCGGGAAATCTTTGCGCGTAACACTACTAACACTGCCGCTTGTTTACGCGCGGCTCGATCGTCACATGTATATCATGAATTCATGGGCGAATGAGTACTTTTCTCAAAAACGGATACAAGGGAAGGATAAAGGGCGTCTGCTAGAGCGAAGAATGACGATTATTTGTAGACGAGGGTAGCCGCTTTTATAGAGCTTATAATTCACCCTCATATACATTAGAGCATCCTTAAATCCCAACGATTGTTTGTAGAGGTTTCCTGGTCAATTGTACGGAAAATATTTCCAAACATGTCCCAACTGGCAGTCGTTTAAAGGATGCATATTCATATCTTATTTTTCCTTTCTACCGGACTTCGAAACAACTCCGTCCCATAAAAAGAAACCTTTCCCACCCAAAACTGTCTGATTTAATCTGCGTATAAATTCTCAAGTGCCTCCAATAAATCCACTCAATATCTCCCCAAATCAAACCACTCGTATTCAACTTCTTTACGCGTTTTCCTTATCTAACTCAAGTCAACTTCGCAATCGTTCTTATCCCCGCTTATCTCGTTAATTATTAACGTCGACTGTCATTAGAAGCCGCGGATTTCTAAGAAGAGAATTGCGCAAAGTTGTGAGAAAAAAATCGAAGAATCGCTAATAACAAGAGTCGATGAATAATCGCTAATTCGTTGCTTAACCCCATCGTCATGCCTTTGCAATGTATTACGAGCATTACGTCTCTTACAACACGTGCGTACAACACATTGTATCTCTTTTTCTCTCTCACATTTTCGCTCTCCTGATCCTTTTCCTTTCAGTCTTTCTCTTTCTATTGGAATAGAATAGAGAATAGAAGTTAGAACTTAGACCGTAGACTGTCGATCTTCGGAAATATATTGCCAATTATTTACCCCTCAGTGGAAATCCAGCGTGTGAGTTGCTCTCGTCGAGGATAAGTTACTCGCGAGATTTTTGCCAGAAGGCCAACCTCTCACTGCGGATAATCGCCGGGGGAGACAAGGGAAAAGGGAATCGAACGGCGATCGATCCCCGGGACACAAGTATCGACACAAACGTTCATATAGTTACAGAAAATCGCAATCGAGTCGAGCACCTGTGACGTGGTCGATGCAATATTTTTCCTCGCTATCGAGTAAAGACTTTCTAACCTGAATACGTCCATCGAGAACGCGGGAAAAATGTTGAAGGGATTCCGAGATATTTTCGCAAAAAAATCCTCTTAAAACAAATTCCTCTTCAGGAGGAATTACACATTAGCACACAACATAATCAACTCAGAAATAATTCCAAAGCAATAAACCCGAACAATAAAAATGATTATCTCCGTATAATAGAGTCAAGACGCTCTCTTCCGGTTATAATTTCATTTCAATAGGAATTTTTCAGCGCTCAATTAATTATGGGAAAATGAATTTCCACGCTTCGCTCGTCTGCTACCAAGCTACGTGTCCGGAATGAAGGAGAGTTGTCTTTTCCCGGCTAGTCGATTGTTATCGCGGTTGACAGTGTCGTGCTCAGGTATAGTGGATCTCAGCTCAGCGACTTTCATTCTACCTTCATGTTTAAGATAACTATAACCGAAACTATAACTATATATCTCTATTGCTGTGTTCAGAATGTAGTATATATAATACATATATTCTCTCTGACATGGGGCAGAAAAGGACAGGATTGAATGAGGAATGAGGAGAGAAGGTACTGTCCTCTTTCTACCGAGTCTACCTGTTAGCCAGGTAGCTGAGGCTCTTCAAACCGGACGTGGACTCGGGTCCTCAGGAGCTCAGAATTCTTCGTTGATCCTTGCGGAGCTCATCACGTTCGAAAAACGTGATGATATTGCGGAGATCCTCATTTTCGAGGATCCTCCATTCCATCTTTATTCTCCACCATGTTTTCATTCTTCTTTCAAGAAATTCCATTTTTGAGGTTTCAGATTTAAAGATCCTTTGTCCGGTTTCCAAAAAACATGTTTTACTCTCCGAAGTCGGAATAGTGGACTTTCCAGCCGTTTTTCCTAAACGGACGAAGCGCCAGTCTCGAATTTTTACAAATCCAGTATTTTGTCCTCTGGCTACTAAAATCACCAAGCGTCCCGGAAACAATAGACTTAATTTATCGAACGATTTTTAACGCCTGTCGAAACGATTCATCCAAGCGAGTACTTCCAATTTATCACCTGTCTCAATAAAAAGTTTTCATCGAATTCAGTTTAAAACTGAGCGTTTCATCGATACTTTTATAGTTCCCCGATTTATTACTTTCGTCACTTTCGGTGAAATAGAGCCTAGATAAGACAAATTAAAAACTTGATATTGAAATTACAATTTTACAAAAATTGTAAAACACCAAGTATTCTCATACATCTTTTATAATACAAAGATAGTTAGCTCATCTCTTCGCCATACACCTGGATCCCTACACTAGAGAGCGCAAAGTCAAACGCGATAATGGTTTCCCTTCTTTTAGAGTTTTATGATGGAACGAAGCAACTTTATGAAGATCTTATCGAAAGTTCCGCCGCGTAAAAATGCACGCTTTATACACGAATTGCCCGAAGCTACCGAGACCGAATTCATTTCCCACGTCAGTGACTCTAAAACGTCTACAAGTTTTTAATCTTTAATTATTTAAAACTCTGAAGCTACCGAGCTGCTGCCAGTGGATTTCCAGCTGATATTGGCGAGGCAGATTACATGCAGCGAATGGAAATCGGTAGGAAAGTGTTACAAGCGATTTCAAATTCTGCACTGTGTGAAAACTGGAAACGCGAAGCGATGCGAGGACGCTCGATCACACGTGTGTGGATGAAACCGGTGAAAGTGGTTCAGTCTGAATCCGAATCGAGATTCGACTTCGAGTATATGCGCCTCTCCGGTGTAAAAGTGCGATTTCGCCGCGGGATTTATAGCCTCGCGCGGAAACCGATCTCCGAGCCGCGTTTCACGATTACAGCGAATTCTCCATGTCTTACGCCGAGAGAAAGGGTTTTCTGCATTTATCATTCGCAACGAATCGCAATTTATACAATTTTCTGTACGACAACTTGTTCTCGCAAATAAATGAGAGAAATTACACCAGTTTCAAATAAAATTCGATAAAGGAAAAATTTCGGGCGCAACTTTTTCTTATTTCTGGATAAAATGTCGTCTTGAGAAGATTCCTAAGTTGGTAATAATTTCCCCGAGGTCGTTTTTCAGGGCGATTCAATCTTTCTTCTCCCTTTGGCCTTATCAAGTATGTGATCTGAACGCAGGTCGAGGCGACGTAAATGTTACAGAGTGATCCCTACATATAGCCCATTGTGTCCCCTCACAACGGTAAAACGCACTCCAAGATCCATCCATCTGGTCAGCGGTATAATGATACGTTTTCGACCCTAGCGTTACGGCCCTGCTTCTTCACTAAAATCGCATTTCTCGAGATTCCCCTTGATAACGACACGTACCGTTAATGGAAAATAATCGTGTGGAGAATGAAGTTATGAAAGCGTCGATTTATATATATTTGCGGAGCGTATTTGTCGCAGTAAAAGACATTTCAAGCATGTGGAGAATTTCGCCGAATTTGATGAAATATACCATTTTAGCTACGCCACTGAATCGAGACTAAAAGGCTTTATCTGAACACGAACTCACACTTTTATAGAACGTTAACACAGGTAAAAGTGGCTGCTAAGCACGCACATTCTTTACTCCGCGAATGCACCAAGAGACCAAAAGAAGAAGAAGAAGCAGAAGAAACAGACAGGGCGGAACACAATGGGCCGAAAACCGGAAAGAGGTACGCCCACTTCCCAAAAAAATGACCCCTCGAATGAAAACGAAAAAAGCCCTCGCACACGGGTCATATGTAATCGTGCAGAAACTATGTCCTAAGAACCTAAGCCAAGAAGACCGATGGTGCTGTGCTCTGCATAAAACTTGCAGTTTCTATTTCGCAACTCTTGTGCTTTTTAAAACATCCCGCATTCTGCACGTAATTGAGTAATAAACAAATTTTTATAAAAATATACTAAAAGAACCTAGCCGTTTTAATCTTAGCTATAATATATCATCATTTTTTTAATAGGACTAGATTCCCTGATGACATTAGATTAAACTTAAGTAGATAATAGATCATTTAATACAAATGCAAATTTGCACATTTTTTCTTTTGAATCGGTATTTCGTCCCATTGTGGGATTTAGAATTTTATTAGTCCGACTAAAATTTTAAAAGCGGATTGAGTGCTTGAGCCCTTTTGTTGTGTAAGACTTTAATCCGAATGAATTACTCTTGGATCGGAATGGGAACAAAATGACATAAGTTGGAAATAAAGGGGTAAATTGATTTCCAGGGTGTGTCGAGAGATAGAGAGAGAGAGAGAGAGAGAGAAAGAGAGAGAAGTCAAGAAGCATTCCATTGGAGTGAAGAGTGGACCAAGATAGGTCCTCGGACCGTTAGAACTGGGTTCTCTCCGATGCTCTTATCTCCAGGATCAAGAGGATTCGGGTCGAGGTTAATCTCCACCTCGTGGTGCGAGAGCCACCTGCGATTAATTTTTCTTCTTTTTCCCTCGCATCTGTCTTTCTTTCCTTCATTATCCCTTCAGTTCAATGTCCACTCTCCATTGTCAAGTCTCACTTCTCTTACTTTATTTTAATCCTCAAAAAATCAACCGTCACACTTTCGAGATTGGAAGCCAATTGGAAAAAAGAATGTCCTTGTGATAGGAATTATTCTCCGTAATCGATATAAGCTGAGAAAGAAATATATTTAAAGAGTTAAACTATTTTTATATCCCTAGACCAGAAAGAAACTTTTCCCCCTAATCTGCATAGTTTTTTTGAACGAAACTCGAGGGCATAAAGCATAAAACCATAACCCATAGGCGTATTAACACAAAGTTGCAAAATGTAGCATCCAATTAACTTTTTTCGGGCAGAAACTGGGTCCGTAACTTGTAAATTATAGACCCCTAAATAAACGGCATCATTTTTTCACGACCTCTCAGGCTTATTTATAATTTCCTTATTTTCTTGTCGTGCCATGTTAGCCTCTCAAAAAGGACGAGTGATAAATTCTGGCAAAAAATAAGAACGCGAAATCGAATATAAAAAAAGGAAATTTCGTGAAATTGTCGATAAAAAGTATAAAAACGGGGTTGTACAATTTGGCGATCGGGTTCGCGAAAAGGGAGGGGCGTGCCGTCATAAAATGGTCATTGACACCGTAGTTCGATACGATCTTCGAAGGCTGAGCTTTATTATTAAAGGGGCAGTCACACGTGCCATTCGTCAAGCGAAATAATCCTAACTTGAATTGACGCGCCACGTGAACGGAGGTAATTAATGAAAGTTTACCCTATTTTCTAGCCGATAACCAAATATCAAAGAACTTGCATTCAATAATCCATCTTCACTAGTTTCCAACATTTATTTTGGGGCTTAAATCTTAGCAGTGTTGATAAGCCTCTTTGTATTTACTCAAAAGGATTTGGGGTCTTTTTTTTTTTGCAAGGCAGGGATTAGAGTTTATGAAAAAGTCCTAGGGTCAAATTTTAGAGTCACTGTTTAAAAGAGTTTAACTGCGATCAAGGGTTTGAAAAGGTAAAAATACGAAAATTCCTATCAATGTTTTCAATTTTATATTGTCGGCCTAATTTGTAGAATCTGAATGTTTTTGTTTATCTTAGGTCTATTTTTATCTTTTCTACTTTTCGCATCTTCCTTTTATTATTGATATTGAAATATTTTGATAGCATGTTTGCAGTTTTCTGTGGTTTTGTGTTATCAGAAGTTTTCTCCATATTTTTAATATTGCAGTATTTCTTTCTTTGTGTTGTAATTCTTTTAGTAAATTTACTTTTGTTACGATTTGGTCAATTTTGTCTTTTCTTTTCTGGGGAAAACTTCCCTAACTGCAGGCAATATTTCCATATAATAATAATAATAATAATAATAATAAT